>CM053033.1:8452046-8589546 GCA_028564925.1 Lithobates sylvaticus | reverse complement strand
CCCTCTCTGCCAATCCCTCCACTGGCCTCCATTCAGTGTCCTCCACCCCTCTCTGCCAATCCCTCCATTGAGCTCCAATCAGTGTCCTCCATCCCTCTTTGCCAATCCCTCCACTGGCCTCCAATCAGCATCCTTCACCCCTCTCTGCCAATCCCTCCACTGGCTTCCAATCAGCATCCTCCACCCCTCTCTACTGATCCCTCCACTGAGCTCCAATCAGCATCCTCCACCCCTCTCTGTTGATCCCTCCACTGGCCTCCAATCTGCATCCTCCACCCCTCTCTGCCAATCCCTCCACTGGCCTCCATTCAGTGTCCTCCACCCCTCTCTACTGATCCCTCCACTGAGCTCCAATCAGCATCCTCCACCCCTCTCTACTGATCCCTCCACTGAGCTCCAATCAGCATCCTCCACCCCTCTCTACTGATCCCTCCACTGAGCTCCAATCAGCATCCTCCACCCCTCTCTGTTGATCCCTCCACTGGCCTCCAATCAGCATCCTCCACCCCTCTCTGCGGATCCCTCCACTGGCCTCCAATCAGCATCCTCCACCCCTCTCTGCTGATCCCTCCACTGGCCTCCATTTAGTGTCCTCCACCCCTCTCTGCTGATCCCTCCACTGGCTTCCGCTCACCCAATAAATTAAATAAATTTGATTGTAAGCCAACTAGCAGGTCACTCTGATTCCTCGTGTATTAAATTTTATTGTAACAGTACTGTCTGCCCTCATGTTGTAAAGTGCTGCGCAAACTGCTGGCGCTATATAAATCCCGTATAATAATAATAAAAATCCTGAATAATAATAAAAATATTAATCCAGAATAATAATAAAATAAATCCTGTAAAATAATAACCCCTAATAATAATACTACTACTATAAATGATATATAATATTATAAATAATAATACTAATCCTGTATAATACTAATATAAATCCTGTATAATACTAAAAATCCTGAATAATATTAAAAATAATAATCCAGAATAATAATAATATAAATCCTGTAAAATAATAACCCTAATCATAATAATACTAATATAAATTCTATATAATATTAATAATATAAATAATAATATAAATCCTGTAAAATAATGATAATAACCCCAAATAATAACAATACTAATATAAATTCTATATAATATTAATAATATAAATAATAATACTAATTCTGTATAATACTAATATAAAATCCTGTATAATAATAAAAATCCTGAATATTAAAAATAATAATCCATAATAATAATAATATAAATCCTGTAAAATAATAACCCCCAATACTAATACTAATATAAATTCTATATAATATTAATAATATAAATAATAATACTAATCCTGTATAATACTGATAATATAAATCCTGTATAATAAAAATCCTGAATAATATTAAAAATAATAATCCAGAATAATAATAATATAAATCCTGTAAAATAATAACCCTAATAATAATAATACTAATATAAATTCTATATAATATTAATAATATAAATAATAATATAAATCCTGTAAAATAATAATAATAACCCCAAATACTAATAATACTAATATAAATTCTATATAATATTAATAATATAAATAATAATACTAATCCTGTATAATATAAATCCTGTATAATAAAAATCCTGAATAATATTAAAAATAATAATCCAGAATAATAATAAAGAATATAAATCCTGTAAAATGATAATAACCACCCCTAATAATAATAATACTATATAAATACTATAATACTATAAATTCTACATAATATTAATAATATAAATAATAGTAATACTAATCTGTATAATACTAATATATAAATACTGAATAATAATAATAATATAAATCCTGTATGAAAATAATAATAAAAAATAACAGCGGGAGAAATGTCAGACAATATTGTGTATATGCATGATGATCAAATGCTCTATTGCATATAATGTGATGCAAATGTTAAAAAGAAGTGTAAAACAAAAATGATATATATATATTGATATTTAATGTGTGTTTGATTAATGAGCACAGCGTCACCTTCACATTCAATTCATGAGCTGAGCCCTATTTTTTCCAATAGTTTACAGTAACGGGTCACTAAGGCCGCGGCCGGTTATTTCCCGGGATGCTGCAATCTGTCGCCTCGTATCACGCAGCGAAGAACCCGCGGTTCTAGGCCAGCTCCAAGTCAATCACGGCCATATAAAAGCTGTATCTTTATTCAGGTGCAACATGAGATGTGAAAACCACCTGTTCTCACTATGACTGCCAGGGCTGCGGGTTCACAACCCGGCGACGGTAAAGACTCCACTGCCAAATGTCACCGCCGGATCAGATTGCCTGAAGATTTCGTGAAAATCTCAGGCTTATTTACTAAGGAAGTGCAAAGAGCGACCACCGTCTGCCTGAAACCTACAGGAACCAATCAGAAACGGTCTTTTAATGGATATGTGGCAGTTCACTGCCCTCCTGGACTGAAAAGGCTTCCTCTGATTCCACAGCACACTGCGAGCGTCCCACCATGTGCACTGGAAGCTGCAGCGAGTCAGATAAACCACGCATCACAGTGCTACACAAGAGCACAGCATAACACTTGGAGGGAGGTATGGTGGCACTGGGAGTATATAATGATGGCAGTAGGGAGGCATGGTGCCACTGGGAGGATATAATGATGGCACTAGGGAGGCATGGTGGCACTGAGGGGATATACTGGTAGCACTAGGGATATAAGGGTGGCACTGGGGGGATATACTGGTAGCACTAGGGAGGCATGGTGGCACTGGGAGGATATATTGGTGGAATTAGGGCAACATGGTGGCACTGAGGGATACAATTGTGGCACTAGAGGAATATTATGTTGGAATTAGGGCAACATGGTGGCACTGGGGAATATAATGGTGGCACTAGAGGAATATTATGTTGGAATTAGGGGAACATGGTGGCACTGGGGGATATACTGGTAGCACTAAGGATGCATGGTGGCACTAGAGGAATATATTGGTGAAGTTAAGGCAACATGGTGGCACTGAGGGATACAATTGTGGCACTAGAGGAATATTATGTTGGAATTAGGGGAACATGGTGGCACTGGGAGGATATACCGGTAGCACTAAGGAGGCATGGTGGCACTAGAGGGATATATTGGTGGAGTTAGGGCAACATGGTGGCACTCAGGGATGTAATTGTGGCACTAGAGGAATATTATGTTGGAATTAGGGGAACATGGTGGCACTGGGGGGATATACTGGTAGCACTAGGGAGGCATGGTGGCACTAGAGGGATATATTGGTGGAATTAGGGCAACATGGTGGCACTGGGGAATATAATGGTGGCACTAGAGGAATATTATGTTGGAATTAGGGGAACATGGTGGCACTGGGGGGATATACTGGTAGCACTAAGGATGCATGGTGGCACTAGAGGAATATATTGGTGGAGTTAAGGCAACATGGTGGCACTGAGGGATACAATTGTGGCACTAGAGGAATATTATGTTGGAATTAGGGGAACATGGTGGCACTGGGAGGATATACTGGTAGCACTAGGGAGGCATGGTGGCACTAGAGGGATATATTGGTGGAGTTAGGGCAACATGGTGGCACTGAGGGATGTAATTGTGGCACTAGAGGAATATTATGTTGGAATTAGGGGAACATGGTGGCACTGGGGGGATATACTGGTAGCACTAGGGAGGCATGGTGGCACTAGAGGGATATATTGGTGGAATTAGGGCAACATGGTGGCACTGGGGGATATAATGGTGGCACTAGAGGAATATATTGTTAGAATTAGGGGGACATGGTGGCACTGGGAGGATATGCTGGAGGCACTAGATGGATATATTGATGGCATTAGGGGGACATGGTGGGTCTGGTAGGATATAATGATATAATGGTGCCACTGATGGGACATGGTGGACTGGGAGGATATATTGGTGGCACTGGGAGGATATTTTTGGTGGCACTAGAGGGATATATTGGTGGAATTAGGGGGACATGGTGGTGCTAGGGGATATATAACAGCGGCACTAGGGGGACATAATGGCGTCACTTGCAGGATATAAAGGCGCCACTTGGGCGGACAAGGTGGCACTGGAGAGATATAAAATGGTGGCAGTAGGGGGTATTTACTAATATTCTAATAATGAGCAGCACTATAATAGGAAGCAGTATAATGGAGGCACTATAATGGGGGGCTCAATGATCACCAATGTAAGAGGGGATATTACTGAGGTTCCCTACTGACCACACTGGCAGCCAATGATTGACTTATCCCAACGTCCTATTATCACTGACCAAACCCACTTCAGCTTGTCCGCACACCCCCTATAAAAATTGTGCCCGTTCCCCATGTGATGTTTGCTTTCTTTTGGGTTTTAATGTAGATCTCATCCGCTCTGGGCATGCCCAGTGCCCACCACTGATCTAGATGGTAATTTGTACAGACGCGCGCTTACAACTTAAGTACATTTGCTTGGTCAGCCGTTCTCAACCAGGGTTCTGTAGAGCCCTGGTGTTCCTCCAAAAGTTGCTAGGGGTTCCTTGGGCTGTGGTTGCTCGACCTCCTATTTGATGGTGTCTGGATCGCTCTGCGTCCAACACCACTTGCCAACGCCATTCTTGACCACCACAAGCATTTTCCCAATCACCTGCCAATGTAAGCCGCTTTTCCCCCCCCACTGACCCCCAATTTTATCAGGGGTTCCCTGAGACCTGAAAATTATTTCTAGGGGTTTCGAGGTAAAAACTTTGAGAAAGGCTACCTTAGATTAGACATGTGCAATTCGTTTTGCTTTTTTTCGTTTTTCTTTTTTTTTGTTATTGTCGTTCGTTCGTTTTCGTACGAATGAACGAATCGTTCGAATCGTACGAATCCGATTAACGAATCATTCGGATCGAACGAATCCGAAAAACAACGAAAATCCGAAAAAAAACAAATTAGAAACGACGAATGTACTAATGAAGAAAATCCGAAAAACGAAAACTAACGAAAAAATTCGTACATTCGTAACTTTTTTTTTTTGTTGGAATTGGTAATTTTCCGTGTCCCTTACAATGGCGCTGCTAAACGTGCTTCGAATGGATTGAACAAAAAAATTCGTACATTCGTAACTTTTTTTTCAATTCATAACTTTTTTTTTTCGATTCATAACTTTTTTTATTTTTATTTTTTTCGATTTGTAATTTTCCGTGTCTCTATTGAACAAAAAAATTCGTACATTCGTAACTTTTTTATCGATTTGTAACTTTTTTTTCGTTTCGATTCGTAACTTTTTTTTTTCTTAAAATTTTTTTCGATTCGTAAATCATTAAAATGTAATAATAGCATACACATTACAATAAAATTATGAATTATGCTCTGATTACGAATGTTACGAATGTTATGAATGTACGAATAAACACGAATGCGTCCGAAAATTAAACTAACGAAAAAACAAATCAACGAAAAAAAAATAACTCTTACAAATGTACGAATCGTTACGAATACCGACGACTTACGAATGTACGAATCAACGGAAACGAAAAAAACGAAACAAAAAAAAACTAATTTTTTTCGGAAACGAAAAAAACGAAACGAAAATAAACACATTTTTTTGTTGTGCACATGTCTACCTTAGATACATTGGACAGATTGATGGACAGCCCTTCGCCGGCAGCACTGAGAGTCCACAGCTGCTGAAATGGAATGCATCCTCAAAAGGTCAGCCTTTTGGCGGGAAACTCCTTCAGTTCGATGCTCTGAAAATGAAATTTTATCTCCCCCAATACGCACTCGTTCCGCGATTTGCAGCTGAGACAGATAACAGCCAATGTGGCGATACCAGTCTTGGTCTGCAAATGAGTGATCTGGAATCCTTACTCAAGAGAGGAAGATTTGGATGAAGTCCTATCTACTGTATACAAACCATTGTTTGCGGCGACTGGTGGGCCCCCCTCTCACGATGTAGAGTGGCATGGGAGGGGGTGCTCCCTCAGAGGGATAGGGACGACTGGGGTGACCATTTGGAGACGTTAACTTTACCAGACTGGTGTCGGCCAGGGATCAGTCGATCCCAGGGGTCAAGTCCTGGGGAAAAAAGTGTGGGAACTCCCACCCAAGATCCACTCGCAAGTATGCAGGAGACTGGGGGGAGGGGGGGGAGATGAGGAGACAGAAAATCAGGAGGGGGCGGCGGGGAGGAGCGCATCACGAGAGGTCTGACTAAATACAATCTCTTAGCAGCAGGGACCTGATCTACCTGTCAGCTAGCTGTGATTGACAGGTAGATCGAAGCGGAAGCGGTCATGGGGCCCCCTACTGGCAATGCCTGAATGATCAGGTGTGCGGCACTTACTATTGCGAGCTGTGTCGGCAGCTGCTGGTGTAGCACCTGCCACACGGCTCGCATACTTCAAAGTCTTGCAGGACACGGCTGCTAAAGGGAACTGAGTTCCTGTTGTGGAAAAAGTACAGGAACTCCGTTCCCATGCGTTCCCGCAGGACTTGAGCCCTGGTCGATCCTATTTAAAATTTTACATCGCATTTAGCTTACTCCAGCCAGATTGGTGAGAATGTTCCCTACCCAGTCGCCTTGTTGCTGGTGGTGCACTTCTTCCCCTGCAGATTTTCTACATGTATTCTGGAACTGTGTCGCTATTCAAGAGTTTTGGAAGGGGGTCACGTGGCAGTGCGCTCAACATTGTGGGGGCATATACACCGATGCAGTCGTCTGTAGAGAGCACTACGATGTGGAAGGATAAATCCACCCATACCACGCAACTAGTGTTATACCACCCATCCAGGTGTCTCTATATACACATATTATAACACGCAGACCAGAAATTGTTCTTCAAGGCTCTGATGAAGAGGAAAACCCTAGAAACACGTTAGCCAAGTACCGTATATACTGGAGTATAAGCCGAGTTTTTCAGCACATTTTTTGGTGCTGAAAATGCCCCCCCCCCCCCCCCGCAGCAGAAAAATTACATTTTCCGACCCGACTTTGGGGCCCTGTATCTCGGGGCCACTTGGTGCTAGGAACCCCTAAATTTGGTATGCCAACCCTGTGCACCTAGCACTACAACATATCCATGTTGTAGTGCTAGGGGTCCCTAGCACTAAGTGACCCCGAGACACAGGGCCCCAAAATCGGTCAACTGTGTCCATCTGCGAGCAATGTCATTTTGGGACCCTTTGGGGCCAGAGACCCCAAATTTTGGCTGCAGCTAGGGGGGCATCTAGGAACCCTTAACTACTGGGGGACCTATGGCTGCAAATGGGCACAGTGAGGCTGCAAATGGGCATTGTTGACCCTCTTTTCCACTTACAGTAGCTGCGCATTTCTCACCCTAGGCTTATACTCGAGTCAATACGTTTCCCCAGTTGTTTGTGGTAAAATTAGGTGCCTCGGCTTATATTCGGGTCGGCTTATACTCGAGTATATACGGTATTCATTGTATCCCTTGCATGGGTATCACTTCATATCATTTTACCTAGTGACAATATTGTTGTTATTTATTTATTATTTTCATTTTTATGAATACATAGCATCTACCTTTGTATAAACCCATTTGTTTACAATAAACTTTTTATTATTATTATGATTCATGTATCAGGCCACGCGCCTTCCCTTTCCTTTTCCACATGCCCAGCAATGCCCTATAATGCTTTGGTGTTAGTGGGCACCACTTCTTTCTTCAGAGCTGGATGTGTGGCAGAGGCTACACATTCATGTAATTGGTGCCAGCAGTGCTGAATGATTGATGGAGGACTTTCATCATACTTGTCTCTCCTGCGGGCGGCACAGTGGTGTAGTGGTTAGCACTCTCACCTAGCAGTAAGAAGGGTCGCTGGTTCGAATCCCAACCACGACACTACCTGCCTGGAGTTTGCATGTTCTCCCTGTGCCTGCGTGGGTTTCCTCCGGGTACTCCGGTTTCCTCCCACAATCCAAAGACATGCAGGGAGGTTAATTGGCTTCTGTCCAAAAAAAAAATTGGCCCCTAGTATATGAATGGGGACCTTGGATTGCGGGCTCCTTGAGGGTAGGGACCGATGTGAGTGTGCAATGTACAGGGATAGGGAGAATTGTAGACACTCACTCAGGTTGAACTGGATGGACTGATGTCTTTATTCAACCTTACTAACTATGAAACTATGGTTATGGACCTTGCTTTGTGCACTGGTCAAAATAATTTGGTGGAGGGGGATTATGATGTGGGGGGAGGGGGGATTATGGTGTGGGGGTTGTTTTTCAGGGGTTGGGTTTGGCCCCTTAGTTCCAGTGAAGGGAACTCTTAAGCCCCATACACACGCGCGGATTATCCGCGGACCAGGTCGGTCGGATCCTGTCCGTCATACTTTGTCTGATGTTGGTGTTGCATACACACGGTCGGACAAAGTTGTCGGAAAATCCGATCATTCTGAACGTGGTGACGTTTGTTGCCTACGATGGGACTACGTAGAGGCTAGTAGCCAATAGCTTTGGTCTTGTAATGTGATCTGAGCATGCGTAGCACTTTGTCCGGTCGGACAACCGTACACACGATCGGATTTGGTGTGATCGGACCGTGTTGTCGGAAAATCTATCCAGCAGTAGATAAGACTTTGTCCGTCGGACAATCCGACGTACACTGTCCGATGGTGCATACACACGGTCTGATTTTTCAACAACATTGTCCGATCGGACAGAATCCATGCAAAAATCCGACCGTGTGTATGGGGCTTTAAGGCGTCAGAATACCAAGACATTTTGGATAATTTCATGATCCCAACTCTGTGCAGGTCAGTCAAGTTCCTCCACCCCAAACTCGCTCATCCATGTCTTTATGGACCTTGCTTTGTGCACTGGTGGGCAGTCATGTTGGAACAGGAAGGGGCCGTCCCCAAACTGTTCCCACAAAGTTGCACGGAGCCCGCCTCTGTCCGCCGGCTCAGCGGGAGATCTCTCCGTTGATCTCCGCTGAACCAGCGGATGACAAGTCCCTCTCCGCTCACTGAGCGGGGAGGGGCTTGCGAGCGCCGCTGATCTCTATGGAGAGATCGGATGAAAACGGACAGTGTGTCCGTTTTCATCAGATCTCACCCGATCCGATCCGCCAGCGACGGATCTGGACGTAGAGCCATACGTCTGCTTTTGGCGGATCGGACCGGGTCGGATGTCAGCGGAGAGATGTCTCCGCTGACATCCGACGCTCCATAGACTAACATGGAGCGCCCGTTCAGATCTGCCGTCAAAACTGACAGGCGGATCTGAACGGTCCGACCGTGTGAAAGGGGCCTTAGGCGTTTTGGAGCTTCTGGCTTCAGGCGTTTGAGTGGAGATGTGAGCTTCAGGCTTCAAGCTACAAAACGCTCAGGTGTGAATGGGCCCTAATGCCGCGTACACACGGTCGGAATTCTCGTCGGAAAAAGCTCTGATGGGTTTCCCCGATGGAATTTCGCTCAAACTTTCTTGCCTACACACGGTCACACCAAATTCCGACCGTCAATAACACCGCGGCATAAAACACGTTTGATGGCACTATAAAAAAAGGGAAGTTTAATGCTTCCGCGCATGCGTTGGAATTTTGCGTGTTGGAATTGCATACACACGATCGGGAAATCCGATAGAAAGGTTTTCCATCGGAAAAGTTAAGAACAGGTTCTCAATCCAAAGTCCGTCGGAAATGCCGACAGACAAAAAAACCGATGGGCATACACACGGTTGGAAAATCCGATGAAAAGCTCCCATAGGACTGTTTCCAGCGGAAATTCCGACCGTGTGTACGCGGCATAAGAGTTCCCTTCACTGGAACTAAGGGGCCAAGCCCAACCCCTGAAAAATAGCCCCCCACCATAATCCCCCCTGCACCAAATTATTTGGACCAGTGCACAAAGCAAGGTCCATAGACATGGATGAGCGAATTTGGGGTGGAGGAACTTGACTGACCTCAACCCAATAGATCACCTTTAGGAGGAATTAGAGCGGAGACTTGAGCCAGGCCTTCTCGGCCAACATCAGTGCCTGACTTGACAAATGCTCTTCTGGAAGAATGGTCAAACATTCCCATAGACACCCTCCTAAACCTTGTGGACGGCCTTCCCAGAAGAGATGAAGCTGTTATAGCTGCAAAGGGCGGGGCCAACTCAATATTGAACCCTACGGACTAAGACTGGGAGGCCATTAAAGTTCAGGTAAAGGCAAGTGTCCCAATACTTTTGACATAATAGTGTACGTTAGTACCGTGAATAGTTTAGGTGCGGTGCACTTTAACCACTTCCCTACCGCCCGCTGTCATATGACGCCCACAAGCAGGGGCGTAACTAGAAATCACAGGGCCCCATAGCAAAATGTTGTATGGGCCCCCCCCCCCCCACAAAAAAATGGCGGGGCTTAAATTAAATAGTGGGCGTGGTTTAATGGGCGGGGCTCAAAGGGTGTGTGGTTCGAGTCTGAGAAGAAAGAAAGAGCCCAGATCCTACACCACAATAGCAATATATGTATTCCAGAAAGTTTAATCAACAGATAAAGATACTCCAAACACCCGGTGTTAGCGCTTCAATAATCCTCACCTGTGCCCAATGCAGCGTGGTCTGCCCATGCCCAATACTGCCTCACCTGTGCCCAATGCAGCGTGGTCTGTGCCCAATACAGCATGTCCAGTGTCCAATGCAGCCTCACCTGTGCCCAAAGCAGCATGGCCAGTGCCCAATACTGCCTCACCTGTGCCCAATACTGCCTCACCTGTGCCCACTGCAACGTGTCCAGTGCCCAATGCAGCCTCACCTGTGCCCAATGCAGCCTCACCCGTGCCCAATGCAGCCTCACCCGTGCCCAATGCAGCCTCACCTTTGCCCAATGCAGCGTGGCCTCACCTGTGCCCAATGCAGCATGACCCGTGCCCAATTCAGCATGACCCGTGCCCAATGCAGCGTGGCCTGCCCATGCCCAATGCAGCCTGACCCGTGCCCAATGCAGCCTCACCTTTGCCCAATGCAGCGTGGCCCCACCCATGCCCAATGCAGCCTGACCCATGCCCAATGCAGCCTGACCCATGCCCAACGCAGCCTGACCCGTGCCCAACGCAGCCTCCCCCGTGCCCAACGCAGCCTCCCCCGTGCCCAATGCAGCCTCCCCCGTGCCCAATGCAGCCTCTCTCGTGCCCAATGCAGCCTCCCCCGTGCCCAATGCAGCCTCCCCCGTGCCCAATGCAGCCTCCCCCGTGCCCAATGCAGCCTCCCCGTGTCCAATGCAGCCTCACCCGTGCCCAATGCAGCCTCACCCGTGCCCAATGCAGCCTCACCCGTGCCCAATGCAGCCTCACCCGTGCCCAATGCAGCCTCTCTCGTGCCCAATGCAGCCTCTCTCGTGCCCAATGCAGCCTCTCTCGTGCCCAATGCAGCCTCTCTCGTGCCCAATGTAGCCTCCCCCGTGCCCAATGCAGCCTCCCCCGTGCCCAATGCAGCCTCCCCCGTGCCCAATGCAGCCTCACCTGTGCAGTGGAAGAGGTGAGCCAGACTGCAGCAGCCCTTATTGGCGAGCGTGGGGCTCTCTCAGATTGGGGGGGGGCGAGCACCGGCCGCACGGTCCCCCAGCCAGGGGAAGTGAGGAGAGGAAGAGGCGCGCTGTCCAGCAGAGCGCTGTAATAGCTAACATTTGAATGCCCTGTGAGTTCCCGGGGCTCAACGTCACATAGCCCCACCTCTTGGCCCGGCGCCTTTGATGACGTCACATGTCCCGCATTGGACCGGCGTTCTGTCTATCAAAAGCGCCGGGCCTAGAGGTGGGGCTATGTGACGGTGAACCCCGGGAACTCACAGGACATTCAAATAAAAGCTATTACACAGCGCTCTGCTGCCTTGTACGGACAGCGCGCCTCTTCCTCTCCTCACTTCCCCTGGCTGGGGGACCGTGCGGGCAGTGCTCGCCACCCCCCCCCCGGGCCCCGGCAGTATGCTTTCCTCCTCCTCCCCAGGGGCCCCATAGCAGCTGCGGGCCCCATAGCGGCCGCGTGTGTCGCTATGGCGGTAGTTCCGCCACTGCAAGGTGGATCTCCCATCCTGGGTGGGCGTCATATGACGTCCTACCATTCCCGGCCCATTCCCATTCCCGGCCGCCTGGGGGGCGCGCGCGCACCCGCGATTGCCCGTTAAAAAACAACGGGACCGTGCGGGACCGTGGAGCTGTGTGTGTAATGATGGGGTGTAAACACACAGCTCCACGTCCTGTCAGTGGCGAGGAGACCGATCATGTGATCCCAGTACAGAGGAACACCGATCGGTCTCCTCCCCTTGCGAGTCCCCTCCCCCCACAGTTAGAATCACTACCTTAGGGAACACATTAACCCCTGCAGCGCCCCCTAGTGTTAACCCCTTCCCTGCCAGTCACATTTACACAGTAATCACTGCAATTTTATAGCAACGATCGCTGTGTAAATGTGAATGGTCCCAAAAATGTGTCAAAAGTGTCCGAAGTGTCCGCCGCAATGTCGCAGTCACGAAAAAAAAAAAAATCGCAGATCGCCGCCATTACTAGTAAAAAAAAAAAAATGCAATAAATCTATCCCCTATTTTGTAGACGCTATAACTTTTGCGCAAACCGATCTATATACGCTTATTGCGATTTTTTTTACCAAAAATATGTAGAAGAATACGTATCGGCCTAAACTGAGGAAAAAAATTGTTTTTTTTTTTTAAAAATTGGACATTTATTATAGCAAAAAGTAAAAAATAGTGTGTTTTTTTCGAAATTGTCGCTCTTCTTTTGTTTATAGCGCAAAAAATAAAAACCGCAGGGGCGATCAAATACCACCAAAAGAAAGCTCTATTTGTGGGAAAAAAAGGACGTCAATTTTGTTTGGGTGCAACGTCGCACGACCGCGCAATTGTCAGTTAAAGCGACGCAGCGCCGAATCGCAAAAAGCGCTCTGGTAAGGAAGGGGGTAAAAATCGCCCGGTGCTGAAGCGGTTAAGGAGCCCTAATCTGCGGTGCGCGTCCTCGGCCAACATTGGTCATCGTCGCTTTCTTTCACACCAACATGCCATCTCAGAGACTTTACTGTTGCCTGTAACCCGAGTGGTGTGTACGCCTTGTTGCTAAGTGCCGTAAAAGATGGCATTGGCTGTAGAATGAGTCCTTGGCTTTCCAGCCAACAACTGTACAAAATGGTGACAATGAAGGCGCGCTTTTTTTTTATTGCACAAGACTGTTTATGAAGGGATAGGTGTTAAAGAGCCTCCATTATTCCCCCAGGCCCTTAATAAGTGTCAACATTGCACTGTGTGCCAATATACCCCCCACCCCCCACCACCACCACTAGACATTCTTTGAGGAGGAAACGTAAGGAGACAATTCCTCACCCTCCTGTGACCCTTTGAGGTCAGAGGTCAAATACACACAAAAACACAAGGTAATCTCCTTTTCCCCCCTTGGCGACCCACAAAAGCAGCCGAGGTCACCAAGCAGGACCCGGTTTATTACAGGCAATAAGTGGGATTGTAAAACGGGACCTTGGTATTTGCCTGCGGGCATTTTTTTTCCCGAAACCAAGCACCCTGGAAACAGGTCAAAAAAGGAAAAAAAAATATGAACGATGCAGGTATCCTTTTTCAAAATAATCCCTTAAAAAAAGGCATCATTTTGCTCTAAGCTGACAGTCGAGGAATTTGTCCATTAGGAAGACCAAGGGGCGCCTGCCCTCGGGCGGCACTGGGCGTATTTAAAAGGTAAATGTGTACAAGCCCTAAAGCCCCTTTCACAGTGGGGCGGTGCGGGGCGGCGACGGTAAAGCAGCGCTATATTTAGCGCTGCTTTACCATCGTTTTACCCGCGGTATGCGGCCGCTAGCGGGGTGGTTTTAACCCCCGCTAGCGGCCGCAAAAGGGTTAAAAACCTCTGCAAAGCGCCGCTGCAGCGGCGGTTTGCGGGCGGTATCCCCGCGGTTTCCCATTGATTTCAATGGGAAGGAGCGGTATAGGAGCGGTAAATACACCGCTCCTTCACCGCTCCAAAGATGCTGCTAGCAGGACTTTTGTTGCGGTCCTGCTAGCGCACCGCTCCAGTGTGAAGGCCCGCCGGCTTTCACACTGGAGTGTATGGGGCCGTTTTTTTCAGGCGGTATACAGGCGCTATTTTTAGCGCTGTACCGCCTGAAAACCGCCCCAGTGTGAAAGGGGCATTAGGCTATAGGTTCCTACATGTCCGGTGCGAATTTCCCCTCCCTTTTCACTGGGAATTTCCTAAGGCCCCTTTCACACGGGCGGCTGTTCTGCCGCAGTTAAAAGCATGTTTTGTTATTTTGAAATTCCAAGACTCCAGGCACAGCGATCAGTTGCAGTTGTACATTGCGTTTAGCTGCGTTTACGTGCGGCTGCGTTTAGCTGCGTTTGGAACATTATTGATATTTCTGATGTGCTTCCTGTTGTTTTTCATTGCTTTTTGCCGCTGCTATCCCCAGGAGAAATAGTACACTGCGATTATGTGCATATAGCTGCGGTACATCGCACCTGGACGCATTCAATTCTATTTTTTCTATTCGCACGGAACCGCATGTAACAAATTCGCAGCTAAACGCAGTGTGTGAATGGGGCCATAGGAAAGCATTGTGTGCTTTTAGCTGCGGTAGAAAACTAGAAAATCCGCAGCTAAAAGCACCATTCTATCCGTCCGTGTGAAAGGGGCCTAAAGCAGCCGGTTCGCCGGTTCAGCCGCGATTTTAGATGTGGTTCAGATGAGAATTTTTTTGGAGCCGGCGTTTACCGACGTCATTAACATTAGCTGGTTGTTAAGGAGCGGGCCGGAGAAAGCCAGCCACCACGTCCTTAACAATGGCTGAATCTTCAGCTGAATGAAAAAAAAAAATACAAAATTAAAAATAATTGTGGAAAAAATAAAAAACGACCAGGCCCATTTCAGGTCTTTGGATTTTTACGGTGGAACCCAGCGCTAAAATTAGAATTAAAAAAACAAAACGTGTGGAAACCCCCCCCCCCCCAATCCATACCAGACCTTTAAGTCTGGCATGGATCTTGAGGAGAGCCCCCATGCCAATTTTTTTTTTATATAAAAATGGCGTGCCCCCCCCCAAAGTCTATACGAGACCCTTATCCGAGCATGCAGCCTGGCAGGCCAGGAAAGGCTGCATGCTCGGATAAGGGTCTGGCATGGATTTTTGGGGGGACCCCACGCCTCTTTTTTTTTAAAAAAAAATTGGCATGGGAGTTCCCCTCAAAATCCTTACCTGACCCTTATCCAAAGATACAGCCTGGCAGGCCAGGAAAGGCTGCATGCTCGGATAAGGGTCTGGCATGGGTTTTTGGGGGACCCCACGCCTCTTTTTAAAAAAAAAAAAAAATTGGCATGGGAGTTCCCCTCAAAATCCTTACCAGACCCTTATCCAAAGATACAGCCTGGCAAACCAGGAAAGGGGGGGAAGCAAATGCCCCCCTACCTGAACCATACCAGGCCACATGCCCTCAACATGGGGGGTCTGTCACGCCCCATGTTGAGGACATGTGGCCTGGTATGGTGGGCCCTCGCTCGCCCCCCCCCCTTTCCTGGCCTGCCAGGCTGCATCCTTGGATAAGGGTCCGGTAAGGATTTTGAGGGGAACTCCCATGCCAAATTAAAAAAAAGAGGCGTGGGGTCCCCCCAAAATTCATGGCAGACCTTTATCCAAGGATGCAGCCTGGCAGGCCAGGAAAAGGGGGGCAAACGAGTGCCTGCCCTTGAACCATACAAGTCCACATGCCCTCAACATGGGGGGGGGGCTGTTTTAGAGCAGGGGGGGGGCTCTGCCATGCTCTATGCTGAGGGCATGTGGCCTGGTATGGTTCAGAGGGGGGCGCTTGCTTGCCCCCCCTTTACTGCATGCCCAGATAAGGGTCTGGTATGGATTTGGGGGGGGGGGGGGGGGGGGCGACTTGATTTTGGTGCGGGATTCCCTTTAAAATCCATATCAGACCCGAAAGAACGTGGTATGGACTGGGAAGGGGAGGGGACCCCCACACATGTTTTTCACTATTTTTTACATTCAGCTGTCAGCAGGGACCCCCACTCTGTTTTTTTTTTCCGTATTATTACAGGATTTATATAGCGCCAACAGTTTACGCAGCGCTTCAAATTCGTGTTCAAAACTGATCAGCTGTGCGAATTCCAGGCTATTGCCTTATATGGGAACGCATCTGAAGCGCACAAAAAACGCACAGGGCTCCTTTTAAATTCGCAGTGAATTTGCACTGTTACTGCACCGTACATATGTGAACCGGCTCCATGGAAACTCGATTTAATTTGCATGTCATGGGGATCGGATCGCTTCAAAAAACGCATCCAATTTGCATATATGTGAACGGAGTACTGTGAAAAGTACTGTGAACGTTCCCGTAGTACAGAATACGCAATAAACTTCCAACGTGTAATACTATCCATGCAATACAAAAAATAATCACATCATAAAACAAAACAAAATAAAATGCATAAAATATAAAAGTGCCAATGTCCATAAAGTGCGATCCAATATAAAAGTGCAACTTGTGCAATCCAAGAGTGCTACAACCCCTTCTCAGGTAAAGTGACTGGAGCTTTGTGACAAACACTCCGGACAGCGCCAACTGTGTCTTCCCCCGTGCCCCCCCCCCCCCGTGCCCCCCTTAGGACCGAACTCACATATACCAAGGAAGGTCAGAAATCGCTCGAGTCGCACAACCACTGGACTTGCTCCAGGGACCGATGAAGGCCACAGATATATCACACATAGAAAGGGAGGAAGACACAAAACAGCTCTCGTAGAATAAAACCGTTTATTAAAACCATCGTGGCACCAGGAGGAGCGGGTATACAAAGAAGGTAACTCAGAGGAATAAAAGGAGAACTTGAGAATTGAGGTAAAATATAGAAGATATAATACGCAATTAAATAGATTGTTTACTTTTATTATAGAGTATTGGTCTCCAAACTGCGGGCCGGTGGCTGGATGTGGCCTCTGGCTTGCCTTTATCTGGCATTTGGGGCACTATTCCTCCCACTGACACCAATGATGGGGCACCATTTCTCCCACTGATACCAATGATGGGGCACCATTTCTCCCACTGACACCAATGATAAGGGACTATTCCTCCCACTGACACCAATGATGGTACACTATTCCTCCTACTGATACCAATGATGGGGCACTATTCCTCCCACTGACACCAATGATGGGGCACTATTCCTCCCACTGACACCAATGATGGGACACTATTCCACCCACTGATACCAATGATGGGGCACTATTCCACCCACTGATATCAATGATGGGACACTATTCCTCCCACTGACACCAATGATGGGGCACTATTCCTTCCACTGACACCAATGATGGGACACTAATCCACCCACTGATATCAATGATGGGGCACTATTCCACCCACTGATATCAATGATGGGGCACTATTCCACCCACTGATATCAATGATGGGGCACTATTCCACCCACTGATATCAATGATGGGGCACTATTCCTCCTGCTAATACGATGATGGGGCACTATTTCTCCCACTGGCACCATCGATGGGGAAAATTATTACAAACACTGATACCAATGATGGGGCACTATTCCTAATCCTGACACCATCAATGGGCCACTATTCCTCCTAATGACACTATCAATGGAGCACTATTCCTCCCACTGACACCATCGATGGGGCACTATTGCAAACACTGATACCAATCATGGGGCACTATTCCTAATCCTGACACTATCAATGGAGCACTATCCCTCCCACTTACAGCATTGATGGGGCACTATTCTTCCCATTAAAACCAACAACTGGGCACTATGACTACTATTCAAACCAATGATGGGGCATTGTTTATGGGGCCAGATCTGGCCTCTGGCTTGCCTTCATCTGGCCCTTGGGGCACTATTACACCAATTGACACCATCGATGGGGCACTATTCCTCCAACTGATACCAATTATGAGACACTATTTCTCCCACCGATACCATCAATGGGGCACTATTCCTCCCACACACAGCACTGGTGGGGCACTATTCTTCCTTTTGATGCCAACAATTGGGCACTAATCCTTCCATTCAAGCCAACGATGGGGCATTGTTTATGCCCACTGATGCCAGGGCATTTTCTGCTACCACTGGTCACAATCCGGCCCCCACTAAAATCTGAAGGGCATTAAACTGGCCCTCCGCTTAGAAAGTTTGGAGACCCCCGTAATAGAGGGTTTCATTAGAATTTGTAAACTGGAAAAATAAAAACCTTCAAAAAACTAGCAAAATTTGCGCACAAATTGCAAAAAACAAATAAAGGATATAAAATTAGAGAACTCGAATAAAAACCAACAACGACTTACCTTTGTACGTCAAGTAAACACGGGCAGGCCGGGACGTCCATGATCTCACGGGGAAATTAAGAAGCAGCAGGAGTAGAGAGGGCAGTGCCAATATCTGCATGGTATCGCTACCCTAGACACAGAGAAAGGAGGGATAAGACAACGATCAAACATTGGCATTCCCACGGTAACCTCATTACCGCTCACAATGAAAAGCACACATCCCCATACATAAGAGACACGACTACGAGGCTACACACCAAAGTTCAGCTTTCAACAGCAGAGATTTGTACAGAAAAGACTGAGCGCGCCTGACTCACAGCAATAAAAAAAAAAAAACAGGAAAAAAAAAAAAAAAAAAAACAGGAGAAAAAAAAAAAAAAACAGGAAAAAAAAAAAAAAAAAAAAAAAACAGAAAAAATAAATAAGTTTTATAGGGAAGAGTTTATGAAAGAAATTTGTCTCCGCTCAAATAAGGTCTTTATCTAATCAGTTATGTCAACGTTGGGACGGAGCAGGAAATTTCCCGCATCCCCTTTTCTCGGTAAAAAGGAAAATGATGTGGCTATTAGTCAAAGCGATAAAAAAAGCATCACATAGGCAAGCAAAAAAAAAAAAAAAAAACAGACAATGAAAAGGAAATCTTCCTATTTTACATTTGCGTAACAGCCCAGAACTTCAAAAAAAAAGATAAAATTAGCCGCAGGCAAAGGGTGAGAAAAGAAAATGCGTTGTTGTATCTGACGCCCAACTGGTTCTGGGCACATACCATTAAAGGTTTATATCCATTTATATCCATTTCTGCTTCAATAACGATTACCACGTATAAACTCGAGTATAAGCCGAGTTTTTCAGCACATTTTTTTGTGCTGAAAGTGCCCCCCCCCCCTCCGCTTATACTCGAATCAAGCACTGTTCTGCAGCAAAAATTACATTTTCCGACCCGACTTTGCTGCCCCCGCAGAGGCGGCTCTAGGCTTTGTGAGGCCTTAGGCGAAACTTACACATGAGGCCCCAATCACGCCCGTAATAGGAAAAAAAAAAATACAAGCACACAGAAAAGAGGGTGAGATGAAGAGGGGGGGGGAAGAGAGAATCAGTGATCGAGCACAGGCAAATTAGGAGGCCGCGAGGCCCCTGTGAGTACGAGGCCTTAGGCGACCGTCTAATTTGCCTAATTAGAGAGCCGCCTCTGCTGCCCCGTATCTCGGGGGGCCACTTGGTGCTAGTAACCCCAAATGGATGTCTTGTAGTGTTGGTTCCACTGGGTTTGCACACCAAATTTTGGGTTTCCTAGCACCAATTGGCCCCGAGATACGGGGCCCCAAAGTCGGGTTGGAAAATTTCATTTTTTTTGCTGCAGAAAAGTGCTTGACATTTTCCGACCCGAATTTGGGACCCCGTATCTCAGGGGCCACTTGCTGCTAGGAACCTCAAATTTGGTGTGCAAAGCCAGTGGAACTAACATTACAACATATACAAATTGGGGGTTCCTAGCACCAAGTGGCCCCAAGATACAGGGCCCCAAAGTCGGTAAACTGTGTCCATCTGCAGCAATGTCATTTCGGGACCCTTTGGGTCCAGAGACCCCAAATTTTGGCTGCAGCTAGGGGGGCATCTAGGAACCCTTAACTACAGAGTTTGAAGTTCAGGGGACTTATGGCTGCAAATGGGCACAGTGATGCTGCAAATGGGCATTGTTGACCCTCTTTTTCCACTTACAGTAGCTGAGCATTTCTCACCCTAGGCTTATACTCGAGTCAATAAGTTTTCCCAGTTTTTTGTGGTAAAATTAGGTGCCTCGGCTTATATTCGGGTCGGCTTATACTCGAGTATATATGGTATATTAGAATGTCGCACACAATTGTTTTATGGTCAAACGTTGGTATGGGGTCTATAGCCAAAGGCAGGTAGGGTACAAACTGTGGACGATGGAAGACCATCAAGTGGAGGGAAGGTTCAGAGAGTTATGCCCCGCACACACGGTCGGATATTCCGATGGAAAAAGTCTGATCGGATTATGTTGTCGTGTGTGGGCTCTAGCGGGCTTTTTCCGCCGGAAGAGCAGGATCTCAAATTTTCCGACAACAAAATCCGATCGGACTTTTTCCGATCGTGTGTAGGGCACTCCGACGGACAAAGTGCCACGCATGCTCAGATCAAATTACGAGACCAAAGCTATTGGCTACAAGCCTCTACTTAGTTCCATAGTACGCAACGAACTTCACCACGTTCAGATTTTCCGACAACTTTGTCCGACCGTGTGTATGCAACACCAGCTTCGGACAAAACCCGTCGGAAAAAAAACGGACGGATTTTGTGGTCGGAATTCCCGACCGTGTGTACGGGGGGCTAAGACTTGAGTCTCAATGGCTTTTTCTTGTGGTGTAGAAATGCCAAGACAGGTGTAAGGAGGCCCCGTTGGCCTGGTAGCTGGTCCGGAGGCCTATCCAAAGCAAAGCGTTTGATGCTGCTCCAGCTATGGCAATCGTGGGTCACGTGTAGGAAGGCATAAACGATTTGGTATCCCCAGGATCGCCAGGATCGGCAATAACAGTATAAAGGCGAAGAGAGAAAAAGAAAGAAGAAAAGAGTAATGCCCCGTACACACGGTCGGAAATTCCGACCACAAAATCCATCGGATTTTTTCCGACGGATTTTGTCCGACACTGGTGTTGCATACACACAGCCGGACAAAGTTGTCGGAAAATCCGATCATTCTGAACGTGGTGACGTTCGTTGCGTACGACGGGACTACGTAGAGGATAGTAGCCAATAGCTTTGGTTTTTTAATGTGATCTGAGCATGCGTGGCACTTTGTCCGTCGGAATTCGCTACACACCATCGGAAAAAGTCCGATCGGACTTTGTTGTCGGAAAATTTGAGAGCAGGATCTTAAATTTTTCCCGACGGAAAAAGTCCGATGGAGCCCACACACACATGGTCCGATAGGACATTTCCGTCGGAAATTCCGACCGTGTGTACGGGGCATTAGAGGAAAGAAGGTCTCTCCCTTGGCCAGGAACCCACCCCACTGACTCACCCAACATACACCATAAGGTATACTATATATCAATAGATACCCCTCCCTCTGGCCAGGAGCCCACACCACTGACTCACCCAACATACACCATAAGGTATACTATATATCAATAGATGCCTCTCCCTCGGGCCAGGAGCCCACACCACTGACTCACCCAACATACACCATAAGGTATACTATATATCAATAGATGCCTCTCCCTCGGGCCAGGAACCCACACCACTGACTCACCCAACATACACCATAAGGTATACAATATATCAATAGATACCTCTCCCTCGGGCCAGGAGCCCACACCACTGAATCAAATTATTTGATACCCTACAGATTGTGTAAGTTTGTTCACTTACAAAGAAATAAAGGGTCTATCATTGTTATCATAGGTGTACTCCTCTCTGTCAATCCCTCCACTGGCTTCCACTCGGCCAAAGAATTAAATTCAAAATACTAACAACTACGTACAAAGCCATCCACAATTTAGCCCCCAGCTACATCACTAGCCTAGTCTCTAAATACCAACCTACTCGTTCTCTTCGTTCCTCTCAAGACCGCCTGCTCTCTAGCTCCTCTCCTCCTCCCATGCTCGCCTCCAGGACTTTTCCAGAGCCTCTCCAATCCTATGGAATGCCTTACCCCAATCTGTCCGCCTTTCTCCTACTCTATTAGCTTTTAGACGATCCCTGAAAACCCTTCTCTTCAGAGAAGCATATCCTACCCACACATAACAACCGTATTTTCATTTTCTCCATCAGCTCATCCCCCCACAGTATTACCTTTTTGTTCCAATTGACCCTCCCTTCTAGATTGTAAGCTCCAACGAGCAGGGCCCTCTGATCCCTCCTGTATTGATTTGTATTGTAACTGTACTGTCTGCCCTCATGTTGTAAAGCGCTGCGCAAACTGTTGGCGCTATATAAATCCTGTACAATAATAATAATAATAATAATAATATTTTAAAATAATAGAGACAGAATATCAACCAAAAATCCTAAAAAACACATTATACAAATACTATAAATGGAGTTGCAGTTCAGTGAGTAAAATAAGGATTTGATCCCCAAGCAAAACATGACTTAGTAGTTGGTGGAGAAACCCTTGTTGGCGATCACAGAGGTCAGACGTTTCTTGTAGGTGGTGATCAGGTTTTGGTCCTCTCTTCTTTACAGATCTTCTCTAAATTCTTAAGGTTTCTTGGCTGTCTCTTGGCAACTCGAAGTTTCAGCTCCCTCCATACATTTTCTATAGGATTACGTTCTGGAGACTTGCTAAGCCACTCCATGAACTTAATGTGCTTCTTTTTTTGAGCCACTCCTTTGTTGCCTTGGTGGTATGTTTTGGGTCATTGTCATGCTGAAAAAGCCATCGATGGCCCATCTTTCCCATTCTGGCTGAGGGAAGAAGGTTCTCATACAAGATTTTACAATACATGGGGCCCTGCCCATTGGCCCCTCAATGAGGCAAAGTCGGCCTGGACCTTTAGCAGAGAAACAGCCCCAAAGCATAATGTTTCCACCTCCGTGCTTGACTATAGAGATGGTGTTCTTAGGGTCATAGTCAGCATTTTCCCTTCTTCCAAACACAGCCAGTCCACCTCCTCAGGAAGGCACATCTACAGTCATGCCAATGACCATCTAAATGATTCAGAGAAGGATTGGGAGAAAGTTCTGTGGTCAGATGAGACCAAAACTGAGCTCTTTGGCATTAACTCGACTCGTCGTGTTTGGTGGAAGACAAACGCTGACTATGACCCTAAGAACACCATCCCTACAGTCAAGTATGGAGGTGGAGACGGGATTCTTTGGGGCTGTTTCTCTGCTAAAGGTACGGGCCGACTTTGCCTCATTGAGGGGCCAATGGACCGGGGGCCATGTATTGTAAAATCTTGGATAGACATGTGCACAACAACAAAATTTGTTTATTTTCGTTTCGTTTTTTTCGTTTCCAAAAAAAAATTCGTTTATTTTCGTTTCGTTTTTTTTGGTTTCCGTTGATTCGTAACGATTCGTACATTCGTAAGTCGTCGGTGTTCGTATTCGTAACGATTCGTACATTCGTAAGAGTTATTTTTCGTTGATTAGTTTTTTCGTTAGTTTAATTTTCATTCATTCGTTTATTCGAAATTCGGACGCATTCGTAGTTATTCGTACATTCGTAACATTCGTAATCGGAGCATAATTCATAATTTTATGTAATGTGTATGCTATTATTACATTTTAATAATTTACGAATCGAAAAAAAAAAAAGTTAGGAATCGAAGAAAAAAAAAGTTACGAATGTACGAATTTTTTCGTTCAATCTATTCGAAGCACGTTAAGCAGCGCCATTGTAAGGGACACGGAAAATTACCAATCCAACAAAAAAAAAAAAGTTACGAATCGAAAAAAAAGTTACGAATGTACGAATTTTTTCGTTCAATCTATTCGAAGCACGTTAAGCGGCACCATTGTAAGGGACATGGAAAATTACCAATTAAAAAAAAAAAAATTACGAATGTACGAATTTTTTCGTTCATTTTCGTTGTTCCTTTTTTCGTTTTTCGGATTTTCGTTGTTTTTCTGATTCGTTCAATTCGTTAATCGGATTCGTACGATTCGTTATTCGGATTCGTTCATTCGTACGAAAACGAACGAAAAAAACGAGAAACGAAAAAAAAAACGAAAACGAATTGCACATGTCTAATCTTGGATGAGAACTTTCTTCCCTCAGCCAGAACACTGAAGATGGGTCTTCCATCACGACAGTAACCCAAAAAAATCTTTAACTCCAGTGTGAAAGCCGGCGGGCTTTCACACTGGAGCGGTGCGCTAGCAGGACGGCAAAAAAAGTCCTGCTAGCAGCATCTTTGGAGCGGTATAGGAGCGGTGTGTTCACCGCTCCTTCCCATTGATTTGAATGGGAAACCGCGATAAAACGGCGGCGCTCTGCGGGGGGTCTTTAACCCTTTTTCGGCCGCTCGCGGGGGTAAAACCGCACCGCGAGTGGCCGAATACCGCGGTTAAAACGACGTTATTCGGATTCGTTCATTCGTACGAAAACGAACGAACGAAAAAAACGAAACGAATTGCACATGTCTAATCTTGGATGAGAACCTTCTTCCCTCAGCCAGAACACTGAAGATGGGTCTTCCATCACGACAGTAACCCAAAACATACCGCCAAGGCAACAAAGGAGTGTGTCAAGAAGAAGCACATTAAGGATCATGGAGTGGCCAAACCAGTCTCCAGACCTCAATCCTATAGAAAATGTATGGAGGGAGCTGAAACTTTGAGATGCCAAGAGACAGCCAAGAAACCTTAAGGATTTAGAGAAGATCTGTACAGAAGAGAGGACCAAAATCCCTCCTGAGATGTGTGCAAACCTGGTCACTAGGGTGACCACATTTCCAAGCTGCCATTCAGGGACACCTGCCCCCCCCCCGCACCTGCCCAAAAAAGATGTTTTTTGATACATTTTTTTCACGGAGGAAGAACAGAGGGGGACATGGAGGAAGAACGGAGGGGGACATGGAGGAAGAACGGAGGGGGACACGGAGGAAGAACAGAGGGGGGCAGCAGAACAGAGGGGGACACGGAGGAAGAACAGAGGGGGGGAGCAGAACGGAGGGGGGACACGGAGGAAGAACGGAGGGGGACACGGAGGAAGAACGGAGGGGGACACGGAGGAAGAACGGAGGGGGACACGGAGGAAGAACAGAGGGGGGCAGCAGAATGGAGGGGGACACGGAGGAAGAACAGAGGGGGGCAGCAGACCGGAGGGGGGACACGGAGGAAGAACGGAGGGGGACACGGAGGAAGGACGGAGGTGGACAGTAGGATGGAGGGGGACACGGAGGAAGAACGGAGGGGGACAGCCTATGATGTGTCACGTGTGAGAGATGTGTACATGTTTATAAGGGTGGCGGCGGATGGGCGGAGCGGACTGGTCTGGTGGTGTGTTTTTTTTTCATTCCGGGACACTGTATTGTCCCGGAATGAAGGTGCCTGGGACACGGGACAAAAATCTGAAATCAGGGACAATCCCGGGCAATCCGGGACACGTGGGCACCCTACTGGTCACCAATTACAAAAGTCTTACCTCTGTTCTTGCCAACAAGGGTTCCTCCACCAACTACTAAGTCATGTTGGGATCAAATACAGTTGTGCTCATAAGTTTACCCTGACGGAATTTATGATTTCTCGGCTATTTTTAAGAGAATAATTTTTCCAAAGCCCGGTGGGTACCAGAAACCAACAGGGAAGGACTTTGTAGTTAGCTTCAACGAGGGTTATATAAAATACCCCTTTGTGTATTCTTGTGGTTCATGTAGTCCAGTCCTTTACTCCAGCCCAATTTAGGCGGCCAAGCCAATCGGTGTGAAAGTTTGTTTGACATGGTGGAGAGCAACTGACGCCACCTCCATCTCATCTCCTGCTTGCATTTGTTTTAGAAAACATTTCTAGTGGTGGTGTACTCTTTTTTGGACATTGTCCTTTTAACCATTTCTATGGTAATGGCAGTACACAAAACGTGAGAGCATGAGCGCGCCTCATAGGAGACATAGCTTAATAGGTATGGCCACCGATACAAAAATAGACCCTCAGTCCGTTTTCCTCTTTAATGGCCCCTCCTTTAATATCCTCTCCCCGTAATAAAGTTCTTAAAGTTCAATCTATTTAGGAGTGAGATATGGAGGCTGCCACTGTGGACCAGATAAGTATTTTTCTTATCTACATAATTGTTTTGGGTTGGTGGCTCAGATTGTACAGGAGGGTCATCATGGCGGCCACTATGGAAATGCCAGTTGCCATTTCCATGAGGTCCATAGTGGCCGCCATGATGACCCTCCAGTACAATCTTAGCCACCGACCCAAAACAATTATGTAGATAAGAAAAATACTTATCTGGTTCTGGTGACCTACAGTTCTATTTTCGGTACATACCTTTATTTTACAATGTGTGATGTCATCATTGTTTGCCAGATAAACCATTAAACAATCAGCCATTGTGAAGAGTTCTACATAGTTTTATATATATATATATATATATATATATATATATATAATATATACATACATACATACATACATACACACACAGGGCCGTCTTTATTATTGATTGGACCCTGGGCAAAAAACTTTTCTTGGGGCCCCCCCCATGCAGTTTTACTCTCCACCTGCTCTGAGACATACAATAAGTAGCAGCTAGACTCAAAATCAGTTTGCTGAGTCAGATCAGACAGCTATTGCGATTGGTTGCTAGAGGTTACAGCGCACATTACGGCTCACCGATTAGTTGCTAGAGGTTACAGCACATGATTTCTGCTTGTTGATTGGTTTGCTAGAGATTACTGTGGATATAAACTCAGGGGGGGGGGGGCATGATATACTTATCAATGCCACCGGCCGCTACTATTTACATATGAATGCCGGTAATTTACATGTAAACACAGGGTCAGCAGGTGAGTCATCTGTACACAACGATAGGGCAGAGCTGGGCAGCATTAGTAGCAGCACTTCACACAGAGATATTGGGACACGGCACCGGACTAAAACCTCAAGGAACGAGGGAATTTAAACCAGGATAGTTGACAAGTAGAGGCCCCTTTCACACTGGGGCGGGGAGCCGCGGTGACGGTAAAGCAGCGCTATATTTAGCGCTGCTTTACCGTCGTTTTAACCGCGGTATTCGGCCGCTCGCGGTGCGGTTTTACCCCCCGCGAGCGGCCGGAAAAGGGTTTAACACCCCCGCAGAGCGCCGCCGTAGCGGCGCTTTGCGGCGGTATTGCCGCGGTTTTACCGCAGCTTCCCATTCAAATCAATGGGAAGGAGCGGTATAGGAGCGGTGAACACACCGCTCCTATACCGCTCCAAAGATGCTGCTAGCAGGACTTTTTTTACCGTCCTGCTAGCGCACCGCTCCAGTGTGAAAGCCCGCCGGCTTTCACACTGGAGTTAAAGGGGCCGGATTTTTTCAGGTAGTGAACAGGCGCTATTTTTAGCGCTGTACCGCATGAAAAACGCCCCAGTGTGAAAGGGCGTTAAGGCAGCTGCTTTGGGGCCCACAACAATGACAGGGCCCAGGGCAGCTGCCCCTTTTGCCCTGCCTTAAAAACGGCCCTGAACATACCCCGGCCTGAGCACGCACTGAGGATAGGGTTTTCTGGTAGGGACACCACCATGCTACTCCATGAGGGACACCTAAGGCGGGAGTCTCGATTGGCCTCTTGGGTGGCTTACCCCTGAAAAGGTGTGTCTGGCAATAATGAGGCAGCTGCTTTGGGGCCCACAACAATGACAGGGCCCAGGGCAGCTGCCCCTTTTGCCCTGCCTTAAAAACGGCCATATATATATATATATATATATATATATATATATATATATATATATATATATATATATATATAGTAAGCTGTGTTTATTGCTATACAGAAACGTGCAAGTGCTCGTCTTCCTGTCGACACCAAATCCTCTCCTATGTGAAGCGTGCCAGGACGGCGACCATTGTTCCTCCATTGAACAGTAATTAAGGTTACCTAAAATTATTTGCACACTGGATATTTTTGTGCATCTCTAAAAAGGGAGAAAAAAAAAAAAAAAGTTCCAAAATTGGAAGCCAGGAATTATTCTATAAAAAAAAAAAAAAAAAGAAGAAGAAGAAAGGAAAAAATCCCTCAGACCGACAATGTTCAGGAAGTGGTGCCGGCATTGCATTTCAGGGTCAGATTGGGATGCAAATGTACTTTGTGAAAAAGACAATTGTACCTTCGGCCCGGGGCTTTCATGGGATTTGGGTGTAAGGAAAGGAGCGTGAGAATATAGAGCAGGATAAAGGAAGTTCATTATAACAGGCTTGGCCTTCAGAAGGAAGCACGGGGCCGTGAACGTATATTTTTAGTAGCGGTGTGGTCTCTTTTTGGAAATTTTGGGATGTGAGGCTTTCCTATCCTGACATAATTGTTGGTGGACTTTTGTGACGTGTGGAAGACGATTGCCGGGATTGCAACACCGACTCATTTATAGTCAGACAAATTCAGAGCCGGATTTTAGAGTCGGCGCCAAAGTTCATTTTTTTTGTACTTCCTTAAAAATAACGCCTTCTTGTAATAAACGATCTCTTTGCTGTGGAGATGGTCATTTCAAGTCAACTGTTCCAATTACCTTGATTATCAGGAAAAGAAAAGAACAGAAACATAAAAAGAAAAGTAAGAAAGAGAACGAGAAGAAAAGAAAAAAAAGCAACAAAGAAAAAGAAAAGAAAAAAAGATAAGATATGAAGAAAAAAAAAAAGAAAAATAAGAAAAGAAAAAAAAGAAAAAAAAAAAAAAAGAAGTTACATGAACTTTTGAGGCAGATTCAATAGAAATTCCTGAAAATGCTCAAATCCTTTTTTTTTTTCTCTTTTTTTAATTAAGGTGTATTTCAAGCCTACAAGAACTGGCCTCCTCCCCTTGGTTGGTGCTTTGTCTTGGCTAAAACAAAATTGCCTGAAGCTTGCATGCACATGGAAAACGCTCAAAATACTAAAACTTCTAAAAAAAAAAAACTCTCATACACGCTCACAAAAATGCTCAAATAAAAACGCCTGAAAATCGTTTGCTCAGGTGTGAATGCAGCTGACTACATCTAGATGGCTTCAGTCAACACTGAAGGCAAATTTAGGAGCAGATAAAAGGGAACTTCATCACCCCCAATTTTTATTTTTTTTTTTTTTTAGTTCCCTTCTTACTTTTTTGCTGGGGTTATCTTTAATTTAAAACAACTTGCATACTCAGGAAATCCATCATTGTCCTGTTGCGATTTGTTGTTCTGCTGTTGCACACCAGGTCCCATACCACCATCTTTTTTTTTTTCTGACGTCATTGAGAGACAGCTGTCTCTTCTTGGTTCAGGCAGCTGGCCTCTTGATGATGTGCCCCACCTGATCCACCCCCCTCCACCAGCTCCTTGGGTCGCTCTGCTGCTGCACACTGGGTATCATGCCACCATCTTCCTGTCTGATGTCATCAGGAGCTGGCTGTCTCTTCCTGGCTCAGGCAGCCGGCCTTCTGATGATGTGCCACCAGACCCCTTTTCTCAAGGTCCTCAAGTCGCTGCACACCGGGTCTTGTGCCACCACCTTCCTTTCTGATGTCATCGAGAGCTGGCTGTCTCTTCCTGGCTCAGTCAGCTGACCCACTGATGTACCACCAGATCCACTCTCCTTCAGGTCCATCTGCCCCTGCACACTGGGTCTCATGCCACCATCTTCCTTTCTGATGCCGCCAAGAACTGGCCGTCTCTTCCTGGTTCAGGCAGCCGCCCCCCTGATGACGTGCCTCCAGGTCCGCCCTCTTCCGGGCCGCTGTGTTGAAGCTGAAACCCCTTAGAATATGGGACTTGCATATCTCACAATGCTTCATAGCCCACCAGGCCCTGCACCACCATCTTCCTTTCTGACATCATCAAGAGCTGGCGGTCTCTTCCTGGTTCAGGCAGCCAGACCCCTAATGATGCACCACCAGGTCTACCTGCCACTCCAGTGCTTCCTTTCGGACATCATTGTGAGCCAGCTGTTTCTTCTGGGTTCTTGTACCCAGCCAACTGATGAAGCGCCACTATGTTTACCCTCCTCCAGGACCATCTACTGCTCTGATGCTGCACACTGTGTCCCATGCTTACCAGCTTTCTTTCCGATGTCAAGAGCTGGCGGTCTCTTCCTGGCTCAGGCAGCCAGAACCCTGATGATGCACCACCAGGTCCACCTGCCACTCCAGTGCTTCACACCAAGTCCCACGCTGCTGTCTTCCTTTCTGACATCATTGTGAGCCAGCTGTTCTGGGTTCTTGTAGCCGGCCCACTGATGAAGCGGCATCATGTTCACCCTCCTCCAGGTCTATCTACTGCCCCATCTTCCTTTCTGATGTCATCAAGAGCCGGCTACCTCTTCCTGGTTCAGGCAGCCAGACCCCTGATTACGAACCACCAGGCCCTCCCACTACTCCGGTACTTCACACCAAGTCCCATGCTGCCATCTTCCATTCTGACGTCACAGCTGTCTCTTCTGGGTTCTTGCAGCCAACCCACTGATGACGTGCCACCAGGTGCAAGCTCCTCCAGGTCTACCTACAGCTCCGACGCTGCACACCAGGTCCCAGGCTGCCATCTTTATTTTTGGTGTCGTCGAGAGCTGGCTGTCTCTTCCTGGATCAGGCAGCCAACCCACTGATGACATGCCACCAGGTGCAAGCTCCTCCAGGTCTACCTTCAGCTCCGACGCTGCACACCAGGTCCCAGGCTGCCATCTTCCTTTTTGGTGTCATCGGGAGCTGTCTGTCTCTTCCTGGATCAGGCAGCCAGACCCCTGATAACGCACCCCAAGGTCCACCCGCCACTCCAGTAATTCACACCACATCCCATGCTACTATCTTCCTTTCTGATGCCATTGCGAGCCAGCTGCATCTTCTGGGTCCTTGCAGCCAGGCCCACTGATGACGTGCCACCAGGTGCAAGCTCCTCCAGGCCTACCTACAGCTCAGACGCTGCACACCAAGTCCCAGGCTGCCATCTTCTTTTTTGGTGTCATTGGGAGCTGTCTCTTCCTGGATCAGGTAGCCAGACCCCTGATAACGCACCCCAAGGTCCACCCGCCACTCCAGTAATTCACACCACATCCCATGCTGCCATCTTCCTTTCTGATGCCATTGCGAGCCAGCTGTATCTTCTGGGTCCTTGCAGCCAGGCCCACTGATGACATGCCACCAGGTGCAAGCTCCTCCAGGTCCATCCACCGCTTCGGCGCTGAACACCAGGTCCCATGCCGACATCTTCCTTTCTGGTGTTGTTGGAAGCTGGCCGCCTCTTCCTTGATCAGGCAGCAGACCCCCCCCCCCCCCCGCCGATGACGCACCCCAAGCTCCAGCCTCCTCCGGCCACTGTGTTGAGGCCGATGCCTCCTGGGATATGTGACATGTACATCCCAGGAGGCTTCAGAAGTGGAAGCGAAAAAAACTGTTTTTGGGATTGCAGGGAGGGAGAGGAATGTAGGGATAGAAAAAGTGCTTTTACGGAGTGAAGGTCCGCTTCAAGTTGGGCGGAAAAATAGCACCACTGCAGTAGTTACAATTATAGAAGTATACAGAAGAACTTATATTAGTAAAGATGCTTCACCTTTAACTTCTTAAAGAATGGTTGCTTCCGTTTCTTCTTTTTTTTTTTTTGCTCAAAAACGGTAGCAAAGCTTGGAAGTTGTTTACACGAACCTGCAGAAAATACTGAACCTATGCACAAAAGCCATGCACTGGTGTTTTGTCTACGTACATGCCGCATTGTAGGAGGCCCCATCAGTGCCAAGCCTCATTTGTCAAAATAAAGAGTGACAAAGGGAGGCATTTACCCCTCGTCCCCCTTCTCGCCAGCCCTTCTGCATTCCACCAATCGGATTTTACTTTTTAAACCGTTTCGGGCAGATGATTTTTGATTGGCTGCCAAGAAATGACTGCACTTTAAAACATTGCTCTTTGCCTTACAAAACACGTGGCATTCCGCCGCTCCAATATTTAATCCACAATAAGCTTTCTTATTTAAAGTAAGAGCATCGTATGAAGGAGATTTCACACAATCGTCCACCAAACACCAGCATAACCAAATAATGCTTGTAGCACCTAGTGTGTCAAAACATACAGGCTGGCAAACTTCAGGCTGTTACCCATTGTACTTTGTTGATAAGCCAGGGCAATCTACAACCATGTTTGTACAATTTACTACAATTGATTAGCAGTTGTATGTGGAGTGAAGGAAAAGGTCACAGGATGGTCAGATTGTCTGCAAGCAAATAACCATAAAAAGCTGGCAATCATAAAAAAAGCTTAAAATAACCAAGAAACCTGGCGATTATGGAAAAAGCTGAAATAACCAGGAAACCTGGCGATTATGGAAAAAGCTGAAATAACCAGGAAAGCTGGCAATCATAATAAAAGCTGCAATAACCAGAAAATCTGGCAATCATGGAAAAAGCGTAAATAACCATAAAATCTGGCAATCATGAAAAAAATCTGAAATAACCATAAATGCTGGCAAACATGAAAAAAGCTGAAAAAACACTAAAATCTGTCAATCATGGAAAAAGCTGAAATAACCAGGAAAGCTGGCAATCATAAAAAAAGCTGGAATAACCATAAAATCTGGCAATCGTGGAAAAAGCCAAAATAACCATAAAATCTGGCAATCACGAAAAAAGCTAAAGCAACCAGGAGAGCTGGCAATCATAATAAAAGCATAAATAACCATGAAAGCTGGCAATCATGAAAAAAGTGTAAATAACCATAAAAGCTGTCAATCATGAAAAAAGCTGAAATAACCAGGAAAGCTGGCAATCATAATAAAAGCATAAATAACCATGAAAGCTGGCAATCATGAAAAAAGCTGAAATAACCATGAAAGCTGGCAATCAAAATAAAAGCTTAAAAAAACATAAAAGCTGGCAATCATGAAAAAAGCTGAAAAAACACTAAAATCTGTCAATCATGGAAAAAGCTGAAATAACCATGAAAGCTGGCAATCATAATAAAAGCATAAATAACCATGAAAGCTGGCAATCATGAAAAAAATCTGAAATAACAATAAAAGCTGGCAATCATGAAGAAAGCCGAAATAACCATAAAATCTGGCAATCATGAAAAAAAGCTAAAGCAACTAGGAGAGCTGGCAATCATAAAAAAGCTGAAATAACCAGGAGAGCTGGCAATCATGAAAAAGCGTAAATAACCAGGAAAGCTGGCAATCATGGAAAAAGCGTAAATAACCAGGAAAGCTGGCAATCGTGGAAAAAGCTGAAATAACCATAAAATCTGGCAATTATGGAAAAAGCATAAATAACCATAATGGCAATCATGAAAAAAGCTGAAATAACCATAAAATCTGGCAACCATGGAGAAAGCTGAAATAATCAGGAAAGCTGGCAGTCATGGAAAAAGCGTAAATAACCATAAAATCTGGCAATCATGAAAAAAGCTAAAGCAACCAGGAGAGCTGGCAATCATAAAAAAGCTGAAATAACCAGGAAAGCTGGCAATCATGAAAAAAGCTAAAGCAACCAGGAAAGCTGGCAATCATGGAAAAAGCGTAAATAACCAGGAAATCTGGCAATCATGGAAAAAGCGTAAATAACCATAATGGCAATCATGGAAAAAGCGTAAATAACCATAAAAGCTGGCAATCATGGCCAATTTAAATGACGCACCAGTGATGGGCATTTGTAAACCTTTAAAGCAGGGGTCTCAAACTGGTGGCCCTCCAGCTGTTGCAGAACTACAAGTCCCATAATTTCTCTGCCTGTGAGAGTCATGCTTGTAACTGTCAGCCTGGGAAAACCTCATGGGTAGTTTCAACAATTTGTTAATAAACGACCTGGAGGATGGGGATGGGGGAAACAGTTCAATCTCTGTATTTGCGGAAGATACTAAGCTAAGCAGGGCAATAACTTCTCCGCAGGATGTGGAAACCTTGCAAAAAGATCTGAACAAATGAATGGGGGAGGGGCAACTACATGGCAAATGAGGTTCAATGTCGAAAAATTTTAAATAATGCATTTGGGTGGCAAAAATCTGAATGCAAACTATAGACTGGGGGGGAGAACGTCTGGGGGGGATCTAGGATGGAAAAGGACCTGGGGGGTCCTAGTAGATGATAGGCTCAGCAATGCCAAGCTGCTGCTAACAAAGCAAACAGAATATTGGCATTAAAAAGGGGATCAACTCCAGAGATAAAACGATAATTCTCCCGCTCTACAAGACTCTGGTCCGGCCGCACCTGGAGTATGCTGTCCAGTTCTGGGCACCAGTCCTCAGGAAGGATGTACTGGAAATGGAGCGAGTACAAAGAAGGGCAACAAAGATAATAAAGGGTCTGGAGGATATTAGTTATGAGGAAAGGTTGTGAGCACTGAACTTATTCTCTCTGGAGAAGAGACGCTTGAGAGGGGATATGATTTCAATCTACAAATACCGGACTGGTGACCCCACAATAGGGAGAGAACTTTTTCGCGGAAGGGAGTTTAACAAGACACGTGGCCACTCATTAAAATTAGAAGAAAAGAGGTTTAACCTTAAACTACGTAGAGGATTCTTTACCGTAATGCCCCGTACACACGGTCAGAAATTCCAACGTCAAAATCCGTCGGATTTTTCACGACACTGGTGTTGCATACACACGGCCGGACAAAGTTGTCGAAAAAATCCGATCATTCTGAACGCGGTGACGTTCGTTGCGTACGACGGAACTACGTAGAGGCTAGTAGCCAATAGCTTTGGTCTCGTAATTTGATCTGAGCATGCGTGGCACTTTGTCCGTCGGAATTCTCTACACACGATCGGAAAAAGTCTGATTGGATTTTGTTGTCGGAAAAAGTCCGATGGAGCCCACACACGGTCGGATTTTCCGACAAACATGGTCCGATGGGACATTTTCCGTCGGAATTTTCGACCGTGTGTACGGGGCATGAGAGCGGCAAGGATGTGGAATTCCCTTCCACAGGCGGTGGTCTCATCGGGGGGAATCGATAGTTTCAAGAAACTATTAGATAAGCACTTGAAGGACCGCAACATTTTTATTTATTACAGGATTTATATAGCGCCAACAGTTTACGCAGCGCTTTACAATATAAAAAAGGGAGACAATACAGTTATTATACAATAAAATACAAGAGGATTAAGGGGGGCCCTGCTCGGAAGAGCTTACAATCTAATAGGCTGGGGGAGGTGATACAAAAGGTTGTAACTGTGGGGAATGAGCTGATGGAAGTGGTAGAAGATTAGTTGGAGACATGATAGGCTTTCCTGAAGAGATGAGTTTTCGGGGATCGCCTGAAGGTAGCTAGAGTAGGGGATAGCCGGACAGGTTGAGGCAGCGAGTTCCAGAGGATGGGAGAGGCTCTGGAGAAATCCCGGAGACAAGCATGGGAGGAGGAAACGAGAGAGCTTGACAGGAGGAGGTCTTGAGAAGAGCGGAGAGGACGGTTTGGGATATGCAACATACAGGGATATACAATAATAAAACTAATAGTAATACTGACATATAATCACACACATAGGTTGGACTTGAAAACAAACGACCACCGCTCCAAGACTCTCCCTACAAGCGAATGCTCCTGTGTGGGAGCCCCAGGTGCTGGCTAATAGCACAACGATTAGAAATCAAAAGGAAGAACTCCGGACAGCCGCACACCGGGAAAATAAAATCCAAAGGGTTTACTTAAAAGCAAAAAGACACCACAAGGATTTCATTCATATTTTCTGGCATTGTCCTAAGATTGAAATTTTTTGGGTTGAGACAACCAAATTTATTTTGACTGTCACCACCATTCCTGTGCCATTGTCTGTAGAGATATGTCTGCTGGGACTAGTAGAACCACTGGCCCCAAGCCGGGCGATCAGAACCCTGCTGGGACTATTACTATACTATGCCCGTAAATCTATAGTACTCAGATGGAAGACACCAGCCGCACCTACCGTAAATTTCTGGAAGAGGTTAGTGAATACGGCTCTACCACTATACAAAGCTACTTATCTGTCACGTGGTTGTGGGGAAAAATTCCACAAAATCTGGGATATTTGGACTGAATCCCAGTCCACTAATGCAGATTCAAACGATGACTAGTATCACTCTATTAAGAATTCAGTACCAGAGATAACATGGGCGGCATCCCTAAAACGTCCCTAGGCTCCTAAGTTCACATTCCATGGGGAAGGGGGGGAGCAAGAGAAAAACGGTGTATGACTATTAGTCACTTCATCCTATAATTAACAACTGAAAGCTTTGCAGGGTATAGGTGGAAATAAAAGGTTGTATTGCACTTGCTACATAGGTGGTTGAGCGTACAGTGTTTTTTTAGGATGTATGTTTTATGTGTTTTTTTTGTGTTTTTTTTTATTTTTTTTAATTATTAGTTTATAGTAGTGTTTGAGCCTGGGTATGCCCAATAGGCTGTTCTGTTCTGTGTTATCTAAAAATTCAATAAAAACAATTTAAAAAAAAAAAAAAAAGACACCACAATCCAAACACGGCAAAAAGGGGGGTACAGAGCTGACGCGTTTCGCACTGTATTTCAGTGCTTACTCATAGGTTGGACTTGATGTCTTTTTTTCGACCTCGCCTACTATGCAACAGCTGGAGGGCCGCCAGTTCTAGAACCCCTGATTTATTAGCAATGATTACTAATGCTAAAAGTACATATTTTGCAACCATTTTTATTTCACTATGAGTAATACAGCATACTACTCATAGTGTTTGCAACACTCCAATGCAGGAACATGTTCGGTCTATAAAGTAGAGGGGGGGGGGGGGGGGGAATTAGTTGATGCCCATTGTTTTATGGATTTTTAAAGCTGGAAATCACTCAAGAAGCGTTTGGGGTTAACGTCTGCCCAGATGATTCCCCCCCCCCCCCCCCAAGGGTTAAGAGTCTAATTGCTCTCTTTTTTTGGCAGAGGTACCATTTCAGGCTTCAGAAAAAGGAAGAATGCCGATCTGTCAGTTTGGCTTTTCTCAGCTTCGTGTGTACAAGAGAGCAACCACCACCTCTCAAACCTGGGACACCTCGTACCAGGCACTAGATACCGAATGGCTGGTGTTGTCCCCCCCCCCCCCTCTTAGGGTTGGTATGGGGGGGGGGTGAGCAGAAGAACGTGCTGGAAGGCAGAACAGAAGGGGGCAAGGCAACAAAAAAAAAAAGGGGACAGAGTGAAGGAGAGAGAAAGTGAGAGCTTTGCAGAGAAGGATGGAGGGACGAGGTTAAAGAGCAAAGCTTCGGGATGACTAGACAGGGTGGAGACTTCTACTTGTCAACTACAAAAGGTGAGAGAAGGACAAGTCAAGAGTATGACACAGTGATAGGGTGTGAATAGAGACTCGGCAGTTGAATAGCTACCGTACTGCGTCTCCGACAGAAGACATGAATACGAGAAATGCCAACACAGCAACAGTAAACAAGGAACAAAGCACTTCATATTAGTGGATGGAAAAATTTAAACAAACATTTACGTAGCAGGACTTTCGTGTTCAAAAATAATGATTTACACCGGCCTTTCTCAACACAGAGGAACCCTTGAAATAACTTTTCAGTCTCAGGGAAACCCTGTAAAAAAAATTACTAGATTTACAACTCATGATACATTTGTGTGATGGCCAGCATGGAAGAATGTTCCTTACATTGGTGATCAGTGAGAAGAATGTTCCTTACATTGGTGATCAGTGGGAAGAATGTTCCTTACATTGGTGATCAGTGAGAAGAATGTTCCTTACATTGGTGATCAGTGAGAAGAATGTTCCTTACATTGGTGATCAGTGGGAAGAATGTTCCTTACATTGGTGATCAGTGAGAAGAATGTTCCTTACATTGGTGATCAGTGAGAAGAATGTTCCTTACATTGGTGATCAGTGAGAAGAATGTTTCCTTACATTGGTGATCAGTGAGAAGAATGTTCCTTACATTGGTGATCAGTGAGAAGAATGTTCCTTACATTGGTGATCAGTGAGAAGAATGTTCCTTACATTGGTGATCAGTGAGAAGAATGTTCCTTACATTGGTGATCAGTGAGAAGAATGTTCCTTACATTGGTGATCAGTGAGAAGAATGTTCCTTACATTGGTGATCAGTGAGAAGAATGTTCCTTACATTGGTGATCAGTGAGAAGAATGTTCCTTACATTGGTGATCAGTGAGAAGAATGTGCCTTACATTGGTGATCAGTGAGAAGAATGTTCCTTACATTGGTGATCAGTGAGAAGAATGTTCCTTACATTGGTGATCAGTGGGAAGAATGTTCCTTACATTGGTGATCAGTGAGAAGAATGTTCCTTACATTGGTGGTCAGTGAGAAGAATGTCCCTTACATTGGTGATCAGTGAGAAGAATGTTCCTTACATTGGTGATCAGTGAGAAGAATGTCCCTTACATTGGTGATCATTGTGAAGAATGTTCCTTACATTGGTGATCAGTGGAAAGAATGTTCCTTACATTGGTGATCAGTGAGAAGAATGTTCCTTACATTGGTGATCAGTGGGAAGAATGTTCCTTACATTGGTGGTCAGTGAGAAGAATGTTCCTTACATTGGTGATCAGTGAGAAGAATGTTCCTTACATTGGTGATCAGTGAGAAGAATGTTCCTTACATTGGTGATCAGTGAGAAGAATGTTCCTTACATTGGTGATCAGTGAGAAGAATGTTCCTTACATTGGTGATCAGTGAGAAGAATGTTCCTTACATTGGTGATCAGTGAGAAGAATGTTCCTTACATTGGTGATCAGTGAGAAGAATGTTCCTTACATTGGTGATCAGTGAGAAGAAATGTTCCTTACATTGGTGATCAGTGGGAAGAATGTTCCTTACATTGGTGATCAGTGAGAAGAATGTTCCTTACATTGGTGATCAGTGGGAAGAATGTTCCTTACATTGGTGATCAGTGGGAAGAATGTTCCTTACATTGGTGATCAGTGGGAAGAATGTTCCTTACATTGGTGATCAGTGAGAAGAATGTTCCTTACATTGGTGATCAGTGGGAAGAATGTTCCTTACATTGGTGATCAGTGAGAAAGAATGTTCCTTACATTGGTGATCAGTGAGAAGAATGTTCCTTACATTGGTGATCAGTGGGAAGAATGTTCCTTACATTGGTGATCAGTGAGAAGAATGTTCCTTACATTGGTGATCAGTGAGAAGAATGCCCCTTACATTGGTGATCAGTGGGAAGAATGTTCCTTACATTGGTGATCAGTGGGAAGAATGTTCCTTACATTGGTGATCAGTGGGAAGAATGTTCCTTACATTGGTGATCAGTGAGAAGAATGTTCCTTACATTGGTGATCAGTGAGAAGAATGTCCCTTACATTGGTGATCAGTGGGAAGAATGTTCCTTACATTGGTGATCAGTGAGAAGAATGTTCCTTACATTGGTGATCAGTGAGAAGAATGTTCCTTACATTGGTGATCAGTGGGAAGAATGTTCCTTACATTGGTGATCAGTGGGAAGAATGTTCCTTACATTGGTGATCAGTGAGAAGAATGTTCCTTACATTGGTGATCAGTGGGAAGAATGTTCCTTACATTGGTGATCAGTGAGAAGAATGTCCCTTATATGGGTGATCAGTGAGAAGAATGTTCCTTACATTGGTGATCAGTGGGAAGAATGTTCCTTACATTGGTGATCAGTGAGAAGAATGTCCCTTATATGGGTGATCAGTGAGAAGAATGTTCCTTACATTGGTGATCAGTGAGAAGAATGTTCATTACATTGGTGATCAGTGGGAAGAATGTTCCTTACATTGGTGATCAGTGAGAAGAATGTTCCTTACATTGGTGATCAGTGGGAAGAATGTTCATTACATTGGTGATCAGTGAGAAGAATGTTCCTTACATTGGTGATCAGTGAGAAGAATGTTCCTTACATTGGTGATCAGTGGGAAGAATGTTCCTTACATTGGTGATCAGTGGGAAGAATGTTCCTTACATTGGTGATCAGTGGGAAGAATGTTCCTTACATTGGTGGTCAGTGGGAAAAATGCTCCCTACACTTGTGGACATTGGGAAGAACTACTCCCTTACAGATAGCTAAAAGATCAATGGTGTCAATGGGAACTGAGAGGTACAAATTGCCCATGAAAGCCCTAGCAACCTCTGGAGGAACCCTAGGAGTCCATGGAACCCTGGTTGAGAAACCCTGATTTACACTTAAGCTCCATGGGGCTATCTTGATAGCCAATTGGGTTCTAAAAAAAAGTCTTCCTTCTTACTACGTTAGCCAATAAATGATATATCTTTACCCTAAGCCTTGGGAATTCACCTTGAAGGGTCAAATGTGGGCAAATAGCTCAGAAGAAATCTGAAAACTAAAAGCAACCCAAAGAATAAAATAAAAGCCATGAAGCTTAAATCATCGATGTAGATGATTAACTAGACTTGATGGCTTTGGGTTCCTACAACCCTCACCATTGCTGAACAGATCTCAGCCAGGATAGGTTTTTTTTTTCCTAGGAGGCGGGCAATAATTCCCAAACATGAAAGTGTCACCATGGTGCATGGGAATAAACACATACCCATCTAAGCTAGGAACCGACAGGTCTATGCAAAGACTAGAGCTTTGGGGGGCTCGACGGTGCACAACAGATGATGTCTACACAGCCAACATAAAGTCCTACTCAAACTTTCAAACACATTTGCGGGGTTGATTTACTAAAACTGGAAGAATGCAAAACCTGACAATAAAACCAATCAGCTTCCAGGTTTTATTGTCAAATCTTAGTTGAACAATCTGAAGTTAGAAGCCGATTGGCTACCATGCACCGGATTTTGCATGCTTCAGTTTTAGTAAATCAACCCCACAGTATTTTAAAAGGCAGGGCGGCGAGATAATAAACCTTTCTCATGACCGCGAGATAAAAAAATTAAATAAAAGATTTGTCATGATAGCATTTGTGACCCGCTTTGCTGCATTAGGCCTGAAAAGCTATTCAAATTTCGCATGGTGCCAAATGGGAATGTCTTTGGATTTTCCGTGGATGCCTACAAAATTTGCCCTCAGCCGCCCAGTTCCATTTATTCACTAATCCCGCATTAAAAATAAGACAATGATGGGGTTTTAGCTCAGTAATAAAAAGATGAAGGTCTGCAAAGGGGAAGGTGTTTCCTTCACGCCCCATTTGCCCCCAGATGGGGGGCTTGCAAAGGGGAAGGTGTTCCCTTCGCACACCATTTGCCCCCAGATGTGGCGTGGAAAAGGGAAGGTGTTCCCTTCGCACACCATTTGCCCCCAGATGTGGCGTGGAAAAGGGAAGGTGTTCCCTTCGCACACCATTTGCCCCAGATGGGGTGTGCTAAGGGGAAGGTGTTCCCTTTGCGCACCATTTGCCCCCAGATGGGGGCGTGCAAAGGGGAAGGTGTTCCCTTCGCACACCATTTGCCCCCAGATGGGGCGTGGAAAGGGGAAGGTGTTCCCTTCGCACACCATTTGCCCCAGATGGGGTGTGCAAAGGGGAAGGTGTTCCCTTTGCGCACCATTTGCCCCCAGATGGGGCATGGAAAGGGGAAGGTGTTCCCTTCGCACACCATTTGCCCCCAGATGGGGCGTGCAAAGGGGAAGGTGTTCCCTTCGCACACCATTTGCCCCCAGATGGGGCGTGCAAAGGGGAAGGTGTTCCCTTCGCACACCATTTGCCCCAGATGGGGTGTGCTAAGGGGAAGGTGTTCCCTTTGCGCACCATTTGCCCCCAGATGGGGGCGTGCAAAGGGGAAGGTGTTCCCTTCGCACACCATTTGCCCCCAGATGGGGCGTGGAAAGGGGAAGGTGTACCCTTCGCACACCATTTGCCCCCAGATGGGGCGTGGAAAGGGAAAGGTGTTCCCTTTGCGCACCATTTGCCCCCAGATGGGGCGTGGAAAGGGAAAGGTGTTCCCTTTGCGCACCATTTGCCCCCAGATGGGGCGTGGAAAGGGGAAGGTGTTCCCTTTGCGCACCATTTGCCACCCCCAACAACTTTGCATGACCAAAAATGTATTATTTCTACTGTAGGAATTTATACACACTACATTATTTGTGGAACCTTTACATAAAATTAAAACAAACAGACCATTTAGAAATGGACACTATGGGGGGGGGGGGGGTTGATTTACCGGAGAGTGCAAAATCTGGTGCTGGACAGAAACCAATCAGCTTCCAGGTTTTTTTTTTGTGCCAAAGTTTAATTGAACAAGCTAAAGTTAGAAGCTGATTGGCTCCAGATTCTGAGTGCTCCAGCATTACTAAATCAACCCCTATGGATACTTCAAAAGCCTGCAGAGGCACAATGGAAGAAGAGAGGCATCCCGGTACCATTTGCAACAATCATGGATTTCATTGTCCTTAGTAAGGATAATAAATCAATGCTGTAGGTTAGAAGGGAAACTGAGCAAATTTTCTTTTAATTATTCTTTATTTGCGGTTAATGCTCAGTGCAAACATAAAAAAAAAAAAAAAAGCAAACTGTAACAAAAAGTTGTAACCCCATAAAATGAAATACACTTTAGGGGGGGTTTACTAAAACTGGAGAGTGCAAAATCTGGTGCAGCTCGGCGAACCCAATCAGCTTCCAGGTTTTGTTGGCAAAGCTGAACAAGCTGAAGTTAGAAGCCGATTGGCTGCCAAGCACAGCTGCACCAAAATTTTGCACACTCCAGTTTTAGCAAATGGATACTTCAGAAGCCTGCAGAGGCATAATGGAAGAAGACGGGCATCCCGTACCATTTGCAAATGATCATTATTATTTCATTGTCCTGAGTAAATGTTGTAGAGAAGTAGGGAAACTGAGCAAATTTGAAGTATTACTCTTTGCTGTTAATATTGAGTGCATACGTAAAAAAAAGCAAAAAAACAACAAAAAGTTGTAACCCCATAAAATTAAATACACTTAGGGGAGGGGGGGGGGGGGGGGGTTATTAAAACTGGAGAGTGCAAAAAAAACAAACAATCAGCTTCCAGGTTTTTGTTTTTTTTTTTTTTGCCAAAGCTTATCGAAATTTAGTAGAATAGAGGTGTGGGGTTCTATTAAGTTTTGGATGATGGTACAAATTTTGCTCTAAATTTTACACTCACTGATATTACCCTTAGAGGCCACTCATTCCTTTCCTTATCGAAATTTAGAAATTTCATGAGTTTTGTAATGGTGCCACCATTGATTTCGAAAATTCGACCAACCAAGCTTTCAATTTCACCTCGTGTTGCTACAGGAAATAAAAATTTTGTGGCCGGGAATCCTCCTTTTCCTTTCCAGGTCATGTGCATTTCCTTTTTTTTCGATTATAGTTCTCGCACGATTCTCCCATCATTGATTAGAAATTTGTTGGCTTTTCCAAAAAAATTCCAACATACCCAATCACTCAAACTGGATGGCCGCAGGAGAAATCGGGCTGTTGGGGTGTGAAATTTTTTTTAAACAAAAATTCATAATCACGATTTTGGAAATAAAATTTGTTTGGAATTTGAGCCACGTATTTGGTTGAACAAGCTGAAGTAGGAAGCTGATCTGGTGCAGCTGTGCATGGTAGCCAACCAGCTTCCTACTTCAGCTTGTTCAACTGTCGAATACTGTCCCCCGTCGGATAGTGTCCGCTTGCGCAGTACGGAGGACAAGGAGACGCCGAAAGTCTCGGAAGATGAACGGCGCCTGCGCACTGAGTCCAGGTTCAAGCCCCACCATCCAAGTGGACATAGACTTAGAATAAAAAATTGCTGAGCGAAGCGAGGCCGTGCCCGAAGCGTGGCGAGTGAAGCGTGGCGAGCGGCCCTGTTACATCATCTACCGTATGTCCACTTGCATGGTGGGGCTTGAACCTGGACTCAGGGCAGAAGGTACTAGCAAGTGCGCAGGCGCCGTTCATCTGCGGAGACTTTCAGAGTCTCCTTGACCTCCTTACCGCGCAAGCGCTGCGCCTGCGCAGTACGGGGCGGACAGCATCCGATAGGGGGACAGTTCTCGGCAGAACACCGGCCCATACATGGGTCAAACTCCAAACAAATTTTCTTTCCAAAATCGCGATTATGAATTTTTGTTTAAAAAAATTTCCCACCATTAATGGGCCCCATTAATGGTGGGAAATTTTTTTTAAACAAAAATTCATAATCGCAATTTTGGAAAGAAAATTTGTTCTTTTCTCATGCGGCCATTGAGTTTGAGTGATTGGGTATGTCGGAAAACAAATTTCTAATCAATGATGGGAGAATCGTGCGAGAACTAAAAATCGAAAAACGAAATGCACATGAGCTGTGACCTGGAAAGGAAAAGGAGGATTCCCGGCCACCAAATTTTATTTCCTGTAGCAACATGAGGTGAAATTGAAAGCTTGGTTGGTTTTCATGAGTTACAAAACTCATGAAATTTCTAAATTTCGATAAGGAAAGGAATGAGTGGCCTCTAAGGGTAATATCAGTGAGCGTAAAATTTAGAACAAAATTTGTACCATCATCCAAAACTTAATAGAATCCCACACCTCTATTCTACTAAATTTCGATAAGCTTTGGCAAAAAAAAAAAAAAAAAAAAACATGGAAGCTGATTAGTTTATTTTGCACTCTCCAGTCTTAGTAAATCCTAATGAAACTTTAACTAACTTGATCAGAGTCCATGCATAACATGCAACCCGGTATTCAAAATCAATGGTGGCACCATTACAAAATTCATGAAATTTCTAAATTTCGATAAGCTTTGGCAAAAAAAAAAAAAGAAGAAAAAAACTGGAAGCTGATTGGTTTATTTTGCACTCTCCAGTTTTAGTAAATCTACTAAATTTCGATAAGCTTTGGCAAAAAAAAAAAAAGAAGAAAAAAACTGGAAGCTGATTGGTTTATTTTGCACTCTCCAGTTTTAGTAAATCTCAATGATACTTTAACTAACTTGATCAGAGTCCATGCATAACATGCAACCCGGTATTCAAAATCAATGGTGGCACCATTACAAAACTCATGAAATTTCTAAATTTCGATAAGGAAAGGAATGAGTGGCCTCTAAGGGTAATATCAGTGAGCGTAAAATTTAGAACAAAATTACCATCATCCAAAACTTAATAGAATCCCACACCTCAATTCTACAAAATTTCGATAAGCTTTGGCAAAAATATAAAAATATGGAAGCTGATTTGTTTATTTTGCACTCTCCAGTCTTAGTAAATCCTAATGAAACTTTAACTAACTTGATCAGAGTCCATTGCATAACATGCAACCCGGTATTCAAAATCAATGGTGGCACCATTACAAAACTCATGAAATTTCTAAATTTCGATAAGCTTTGGCAAAAAAAAAAAAAAGAAGCAAAAAAAAAAAAAAAAAAAACTGGAAGCTGATTGGTTTATTTTGCACTCTCCAGTTTTAGTAAATCTCAATGATACTTTAACTAACTTGATCAGAGTCCATGCATAACATGCAACAAAATTATTCAAAATCAAAAAAAATTAAATCTTAATGAAACTTTAACCACTTTATCAGAGTCCATGCATAACATGCAACCCGGTAATCAAAATCAATGGTGAATTCAAAATTTTGAAATTCTAAATTTCAAAAAGCTTTGGCAAAAAAACCCCCCAAAAAAACCTGGAAGCCGATTGGTTTTTATGCACAGCTGCACCAGATTTTGCACTGTCAAGTTTTAGTAAATCTCAATGATACTTTAACTAACTTGATCAGAGTCCATGCAACCCGGTATTCGAAAATCAATGGTGGCACCATCACAAAACTCATGAAATTTCTAAATTTCGATAAGGAAAGGAATGAGTGGCCTCTAAGGGTAATATCAGTGAGTGTAAAATTTAGAACAAAATTTGTACCATCATCCAAAACTTAATGGAATCCCACACCTCAATTCTACTAAATTTCGATAAGCTTTGGCAAAAAAAAAAAAAAGAAAAAAAATGGAAGCTGATTGGTTTATTTTGCACTCTCCAGTTTTAGTAAATCTCAATGATACTTTAACTTGATCAGAGTCCATGCATAACATGCAACCCGGTATTCGAAATCAATGGTGGCACCATTACAAAATTCATGAAATTTTAAAATTTTCAACAAGCTTTGGCAAAACAAAAAAAAAGAAACCTGGAAGCCGATTGTTTTTTATGCACAGCTGCACCAGATTTTGCGCTCTCCACTTTTATTAAATCTTAATGAAACTTTAACTAACTCAATCAGAGTCCATGCATAACATGCATCCCGGTATTCAAAATCAATGGTGGCACCATTACAAAATTCATGAAATTTCTAAATTTCAATAAGCTTTGGCAAAAAAACCCCCAAAAAAACCTGGAAGCCGATTGGTTTTTATGCACAGCTGCACCAGATTTTGCACTGTCAAGTTTTAGTAAATCTCAATGATACTTTAACTAACTTGATCAGAGTCCATGCAACCCGGTATTCAAAATCAATGGTGGCACCATTACAAAACTCATGAAATTTCTAAATTTTGATAAGGAAAGGAATGAGTGGCCTCTAAGGGTAATATCAGTGAGTGTAAAATTTAGAACAAAATTTGTACCATCATCCAAAACAATAGAATCCCACACCTCAATTCTACTAAATTTCGATAAGCTTTGGCGAAAAAAAAAACACTTTAACTAACTCGATCAGAGTCCATGCATAACATGCATCCCGGTATTCGAAATCAATGGTGGCACCATTACAAAATTCATGAAATTTCTAAATTTCGATAAGCTTTGGCAAAAAAAAAAAGAAAAAAACCTGGAAGCCGATTGGTTTTTAATGCACAGCTGCACCAGATTTTGCACTCTCCACTTTTATTAAATCTTAATGAAACTTTAACTAACTCGATCAGAGTCCATGCATAACATGCATCCCGGTATTCAAAACTCATGAAATTTCTAAATTTCGATAAGCTTTGGCAAAAATAAAAAAATAAACCTGGAAGCCGATTGGTTTTTAATGCACAGCTGCACCAGATTTTGCACTCTCCACTTTTATTAAATCTTAATGAAACTTTAACTAACTCGATCAGAGTCCATTGCATAACATGCAACCCGGTTACTTACCTTTCTGGGCTTGCAGATGAAGGTGTGAAAAGGTAAGAGGATGAAGGCAACCCCAATCAGCTGATATGACTTTGCACCACCTGGATCCATACATTACGAGAAGGAAGCATAGCCAGCGAAGGCGACATTCGAAACCGGCAGATGAACCCTTGCACAGGTAAAAAAATAAAAATAAAAAAAAGGTACAGGTTGTTGGCAGGTAAATAAGGCGAGAGAAAAGACGGCGGTCCGCCGATGAGTTGGGGGAAGACGAGTTGGGTGAGGAAATCACAGGTCTGACAGGTAGGTGTGGGAGGACAATGACATCAAAACAATGGTGACGGCGTCGCAGGTGCTCGCAGTCCCAGAATTCCGGCCAGCCAATGGCTCTCTGTACAGTTCTCGGAGCAGAAGGGACATCGGTGAGGTGGGGTGGGAGAAAGTGACAGGCGCAACGGCAAGTCTAACAAAGTGCCACCACGCAGAGCAAAGTGAGACAGTACGAGGGGAGGCTCCACTGTGACAGAACCTGACAGCTCCACTTTCAATTCTGTTGAAGTGTGAAGGAGAAGGGGAGAGACACACTGGAGACTGGAGGAGGGAGGAAGAAAGAGGGACAAGAGAAGACAGAAATGGGAAGGAGGAGGGGGGGGGGGGAGACGAAAAAAGAGCGAATAAGAGTAAGCACAGAGGGAGGGCCAACACAGCTAGAGGTATGAGGGAGGAGAGAACATTGAAGGAAAAGGGAAAAAGGACAGAACAAAACTACCTGATCCTTTAATTCACACGAGAGGGAGAGAGTGCAAGGAGAACCAGAAGAAGACAAGGATCTTCTGTTTGGTGAGGAGCAACCACCAAAAAAACAAACAAAAAAAAAAACAAAAAACAAAAACCCAACACCTGAAGAGAGAACACAATAAAAGCCAAACCAGGAGGAGGAGAGTTAAGGAGGGGTAATGGAGAAAGCATGAGGTACGAGGGTGGAGAGAGGGGCAGAAGAGGGAAAAGGAGGACCCGGCAATACCTGAACCGAGAGCTGAAGACAGAATGTGGACAACTGTGCCTCAACGCCGAGAAAGACTCCCAAGTGTCGCTACAATGCAATTAACCTCTGACAAGCCAACCACCACACAGGAATAACTTGGCACAAAAAGCAAACGTCATTCGAAACCTCCCGTAGGTCGTGCCAACGCTTCCGCTAATTCGTAGACTATTCCGGGCAGATAAAAAAAAAACGTAACCGGTCCATATAGCCCGCTCTTTCAATGATTAACACCTTTGTCTGTTGGGTGGCAACTGAGTTTATCAACTGCAAAGTTAAGCCCCCAATTCATCAAATTCAGACAATTTTAAAAGATTTTTTTGCGCATTTTTCTCCCCATATGCAAAATTTTTGAATTTTTTTTTTTGGAGTTTAGGGAGTTTTTGCCAATGTAAAGCAGCGGCATCTGTGACATCATGGGGTTGATTTACTAAAACTGGAGTGTGCGAAATCTGGTGCAGTTGCGCATGGGAGCCAATCAGCTTCTAACTTCCGCGTCAGCAATTAACCTCTTGCCGACCAGCCGCCGCAGTTATACTGCGGCAGGTTGGCTAGGCTTGCGCAAAATCGCCCGTACCGGTACGGCGGTCACTTTAATCTCCCTGGCGGTATGATTCTGGCTGGAATTTTGTGCTGAAAGCGGTACAATTATTTTGCATGGAAATTTGGCGTTTTTATATTGTAGGCATGCAATTCTTATGAATAACTCACTTAAATCTGTCCGAACCAGAGTCTAGTAGACATCCCGGGTATGATAAAGCTTGAAACACAAAATCATAAATTATAATATAATAAAAATATATATAAAAATGATTCAATAATGTAATCAAATCAAAAACACTGAAATTTGCTCAGTTGCAGAATAGTCGCTGTCATTAAATTTATTGTTTGGTGATAAATTGTGATTCTAATTTTTTATCTGTGTTTTCTAGCTGGTCTAAAACCACTTTTGACATAAAGGGACACTTTTTGGTTGCTATGGACAATCTCCAGTTTCCAGGCAGAATTTTTTTTTTTTTATTATATAAAATGACATGCAGGGCACAGGGCAGACCACTAGGGACAAAGGGGGTGTGTATTTTTTGGTATACAGTACTGTAATCTGTAAGATTACAGTACTGTATGTGTGTTGTGTTTTTAAACTTTTTTAAATTTGGCGCCGATCTCCGCTCCCGTGCGTCGGAACGTCGCAGGGAACGGAGATCGGCGGCACTCGGCACTGTGTGAATCAATCGAGTGGACGGCTCGCTCACACAGCGGGAGGACATCGCAGGATCCAGGGGAAAAGGTAAGTAACTTCCCCCCCTGTATCCTGCAATGCAGCCCGAGTCTGGCTCTGGGTTACCGCTCCTAGCAGAAAAAACTGAACCCGAGCCAGACTCGGGATTACCGCTAGGGAGGTTAAGGCCACTTTCACACGAGGCGGACTCCGCTTCCACGGAGTCCGCCGGCTCAGCGGGAGATCTCTCCGTTTGATCTCCGCTGAGCCGGCGGATGACAGGTCCCTCTCTTCTCGCTGAGCGGGGAGGGGCTTGTCCAGCGCCGCTGGTCTCTATGGAGAGATCGGATGAAAAACGGACAGCGTGTCCGTTTTCATCAGCTCTCACCCGATCCGATAGCGACAGATCTGGACGTAGAGCCGTCTGCTTTTGGCGAATCGGATGTCAGCGGACATGTCTCCGCTGACATCCGTCGCTCCATAGACCAACATGGAGCGCCCGTTCAGGTCCGCCGTCAAAACTGACAGGCGGACCTGAGCGGTCCGTCAGTGTGAAAGGGGCCTAAGGCCTCACGTTTTTTTGACGTTTTTACAGCTGCTGTTTTTGGCAGTAGACTTTTTTTTTCTACAGTCATTAAACTCTCCATCATGTTATCCTATGTGTCCATGCACACATAGGCTGTTATCAGCAGTTTTGGGCAGAGGCGTTTTTGAGCAGTAAAAAAAAAAAACGAGTGGGTTCTGAGAGAAGTTTTTCAGCTGTAAAAAAGCTCTAACGCTGATAAATGCGCAAAAACTTTGCTCACCAGCGTTTAACGTTTTTGATCCATTGAGGGAAAAAAAAAATGTTTTTATTTAAAAAAAAAAACGCTAACGCGGAAAAACTATAAAAAAAACGCTATAACGTTATTATAACGTCCAGTGTGCATGAGGCCTAATAGCTAAAGCATGCGCACGTGCCAACCGCCAGAGCCGATGTGCATGGCCGCAATGTCTGCCGGCCACCTGCGATCGCTTCTCAGAGAGCCAGAACGGGGGATCTGTCAATGTAAACAAACAGATGCCCGTTCTGCCAAGGGAGTAGAGAGAGATCGTCTGTTCCTAGTTATCAGGAACAACGATCTGTCTCCTCCTCCAGTCAGTCCACTCCCCCCCCACAGTTAAAAACACCTCCCTAGGGAACACATTTAACCCCTTGATCGCCCCCTAGTGTTAACCCCCCCTTCCCTGCCAATGTCATTTATACAGTAATCAGTGGCTATTTTGATCACTGTAATAATGTCACTGGTCCCAAAAAAGTGTCAAAAGTGTCCGATCTGTTCGCCGCAATGTCGCAGTCCAGCTAAAAATCGATGTAAAAACTATAAACTACTAGTAAAAAAATAAAATAAAAAATTATAATAAAAATTCCATAAATATATCCCCTATTTTGTAGACGCTATAGCTTTTGCGCAAACCGATCAATATACGCTTATTGTAATTTGTTTTTAGCAAGAATATGTAGAAGAATACATATTGGCCTAAACTGATGAAGAAATTCGTTTTTTTTAAATTTTTTGGGGGATAGTCATTGTAGCAAAAAATACTGTTTTTTTATTTATTTAAAAAACAGTCAGACTTTTTTTCATTTATAGCGCAAAAAATAAAACCCTCCAAGGTGATCAAAAAACACCAAAGGAAAGCTCTATTTGTGGGGAAAAAAAAGACCTCAAATTTGTTTGGGTACAGCGCCGCACGACCGCAAAATTGTCAGTTAAAGAGACGCAGTGCCGTATCGCAAAAAAAATGGCCTGGCCATTAAGGGGGGGGGGGGGGTAAATCCTTCCAGGCCTGAAGTGGTTAAAGTAGTTGTAAAGGCAGAAGGTTCTTGGCGCTGAGCACGCGCAAAAATTCGGCCTCTCGGCCAACAGCCTTGGGGCTGAGCAGCCGCATATGTGTGTGCAATAGTGCAAATAGAGCTGCACCGAGAGCACACGCTCCCGGCAAGCTCCCGGCACAGTTACTGGCGGCTAACTGAAAACTCCCGAATTACTGCAAGCAGCGATCGGGAGCTTTCCGATCATGTGAATTAGGCCAGTCACATGACCATAAGCCCCACCTCCTAAACCCCTTAAGGGGTCGGCAGGCACTGGCTCCAAGGGGTTAAGTTAAAAAACCTGTGTGCAGCAGCCTTGACCCCCCCCCCCCCTCAACACCCTCTAATACTTACCAGAGCCCCATCTCGATACAGAGATGTTGCACGAGAGCATCAGCTGTCCGGGATGTTCCCTCCTCATTGGTTGAGACAGCAGCAGGTGCCATTGACTCCCGCTGCTGTCAAAGTCAGCGAGCAAATGAGGAGAGAAAGAGGGGGCAGGGCCAAGCCTCCGTGTCTGAATGGACAAACACAGCAGCAGCTCGGCTCAAGCTGCTTGCTGTGGCGGCACTCGGCAGGAGGGAGGGGTCAGGAGCACCGGCGAGGGACCAGAGAAGAGGAGGATGCGGGGCTGCTCTGTGCAAAACCACACAGGGCACAGAGTACGTACACAGAGCAGGTAAGTAAACATGTTTGTTATTTTTAAACAAACACACGGTATGCAACACTGTACGCATATGACATTTTTACCATTTGTTTTTTTTTAGACATATAGAGCTTTCTTTTGACAGTATGTAATCACCACTGGGGTTTTTTATTTTTTGCTAAGCAAATGAAAAAACACAGAAAACTTTAGGAAAAAAAAAATTCTTTGGTTTTGGTTATACAATTTTGTAAATAAGTAAGTTTTCTCGTGCGCTGATGAGGCTGCACTGATGGGCAGTGATGTGCACTGAGGGGCACTAATATGCAGCCCTGATATGCAGCCACTGATATGTGGAACTGATATGCAGCACTGATGGGTGTCACTGATATGCAGCCACTGATATGTAGCCCTAAAGGTGGAACTGATATGCAGCACTGATGGGCACCGATATTCAGCCCTGATAGGTGGCACTGATATGCAGAACTGATGGGCACTGATATTCAGCCCTTATAGGTGGCACTGATAGGCAGCGCTGATGGGCGGCATTGATGAGGAGGCACTGACAGGCATCACCGATTGGCATCACTGATGGGGCTGCACTGATCATCAGTGCAGATCCCCCCTCCCGTCATGAGAGTTGCTTATCGGCTTCTCTTCTACTCTCGCAATGTCAGCGTGAATAGAGGACTGCCGATAACCGACACTTCCTAGTTACGCTTTGATCAGCTGTGATTGGACACAGCTGATCACATGGTAAAGAGCCTATGTCATAGGGGCTCCTTACCATCATCAGAGATGTGGTGTGTTCCCAGGGGCACGCGCACGAGCGGCTTGTTCTGAAGGACATCATATGACGTCCAGTCAGAACGGAAGGGCCCCCGCCCCCGGAAGTCATATTGCTTTGGGCCAGGTGGGATGTGGTTAGCCTTTAAAAAAAAAAAAATAACCTGGAAGCTGATTGCTTTCTATGCACAGCTGCACCAGATTTTGCACTCTCCAGGTTTAGTAAATCAACCCCTATATGTCGTCATATTCATTGCATCTGCTTCCTGTTTTTTTTTCAGGAGTGTGTTACATACAGGGCGCAGAGTTCAGAAGTGCGCTACATACAGAGTGCAGGAGTGTGTTACATACAGAGCTTAGGATTACGCTACATACAGAGTGTAGAGTTCAGAAGTGTTTTACATACAGAGCTCAGGATTACACTACATACAGAGTGCAGAGTCAAGAAGTGCGCTACATACAGAGTGCAGGGTTCAGAAGTGCGCTACATACAGAGTGCAGAGTCCAGAAGTGCGCTACATACAGAGTGCAGGGTACAGAAGTGCGCTACATACAGAGTGCAGGGTACAGAAGTGCGCTACATACAGAGTGCAGAGTCCAGAAGTGCGCTACATACAGAGTGCAGGGTTCAGAAGTGTTTTACATACAGAGCTCAGGATTACACTACATACAGAGTGCAGAGTCCAGAAGTGCGCTACATACAGAGTGCAGGGTTCAGAAGTGCGCTACATACAGAGTGCAGAGTCCAGAAGTGCGCTACATACAGAGTGCAGGGTTCAGAAGTGCGCTACATACAGTGTGCAGGTTTCAGGAGTGTGTTACATACAGAGCTCAGGATTATGCTACAGAGTGGATCGTTCAAAAGTGTGTTACGTACAGAGCTCAGGATTATGCTACAATCCTATGGAATGCCTTACCCCAATCTGTCCGCCTATCTCCTACTTTATTAGCTTTTAGACGATCCCTGAAAACCCTTCTCTTCAGAGAAGCCTACCCTACCCACACCTAACAACTGTATTTTCATTTTCTCCATCTGATCATCCCCCAAAGTTATTACATTTTGTTTCAACTTGACCCTCCCTTCTAGATTGTAAGCTCTAACGAGCAGGGCCCTCTGATCCCTCCTGTATTGATTTGTATTTTAAGTGTACTGTCTGCCCTCGTGTTGTAAAGCGCTGCGCAAACTGTTGGCGCTATATAAATCCTGTATAATAATAATAATAAATACATACAAAGTGCAGAGTTCAGAAGTGCGCTGTGTACAGAGTGCAGGGTCCAGGTGTGTGTTACGTACAGAGTGCAGAACTCAGGATTACGCTACGTAAAGAATGCAGAGTTCAGAAGTGTGTTACGTACAGAGCTCAGGATTCTGCTACATACAAAGTGCAGAGTTCAGAAGTGCGCTGTGTACAAAGTGCAGGGTCCAGGGTCCAGGTGTGTGTTACGTACAGAGTGCAGAGCTCAGGATTACGCTACGTAAAGAATGCAGAGTTCAGAAGTGTGTTACGTACAGAGCTCAGAATTACTCTACATACAGAGTGCAGAGTCCAGAAGTGCGCTGTGTACAGAGTGCAGGGTCCAGGAGTGTGTTACGTACAGAGTGCAGAGCTCAGGATTATGCTATGTACAGAGTGCAGAGTTGAGAAGTGTGTTACATACAGAGCTCAGGATTATGCTACATACAAAGTGCAGAGTTCCGAAGTGCACTGTGTACAGAGTGCAGGGTCCAGGAGTGTGTTATGTACAGAGTGCAGAGCTCAGGATTAAGCTATGTACAGAGTGCAGAGTTCAGAAGTGCGCTGTGTACAGAGTGCAGGGTCCAGGAGTGTGTTATGTACAGAGTTCAGAGCTCAGGATTATGCAATGTACAGAGTGCAAAGTTCAGAAGTGCGCTACGTACAGAGCTACATGACAAGGCCTGGAGGGCCATATTCAGCCTGCGGGCCTTGTGATTGACATATGTGCATTAAGGTAAAAAAAAACTTCCGTCTTTAGGACGACTTTAGGCCCGGTTCACACTGCTGCGGTGCGGGAGATCGCATATGATTCGCACCGCACTGCAGTTCAAATCATATGCGATCTCTGTGCGATGCAAATTCAGCCATACAGATAGTATGGCTGAATTCGCATCGCATTCGGCCCAAAATCGGACAGGACCCTTTTTTTCGCTCCGCAGCAGAATCGGATCGCATGGTGTTCTCACCATGCGATCCGATTCCTGTCCGAGTTTGCAGATCGCACTGCGATATGCGAGCTGCTATGGGGGTGTCATTAACATTTCATTGACACCCCCAGCAGCTCGCATAGGGCAGTGTGAACTGCCGGCGGGAGACATGCGGTGCGGGAACTCGCAGTGTATTCGCAGCGTTCCCGCACCGCAGCAGTGTGAACCCAGCCTTAAAGTGATCTGGTGCAACAACATACATTTGTAGAACAGCCCCTTTTTCTCAGAAAATTGCCAATATTTACACTAGAAAAAAAAAATAACGACGTTGTATTTTGCTTTAATTCTCCCTCGACTCCTTAAAAGTGCCTTCTGGCTCTTTCGACTTGAGTCACCAACTCTTGAAGGCCACAACAAACACCTCCAGCTGTGCCTCAGCACTCCACCAGAGAATGGGGACGCATCAGGTGTACGACTAGGTCATCGAGATCGGTCAGCAAAGGTCGGAAAGCCTTCGGAGATCCCACTTTATTACATACAAAGAAGTCACGGAGAAGGAAGTTGTTCAATTTTATGGTATTATTTTTCTGGCGTGCGGCCCCCGTGCCCCCCCCGCAACACTGCAACTTTTTCAACAGCCTCCCTGTGTGCCCATGAAAAGGCTCATTACATATTCTGTTCTTCGCATGTTCTCGTGACCTTGGCGTGCCCTTTCCGCTTTGTTTTGCCAATCCTCCGCTCTGTCAACTACTCCATTTATATACAGAGCAGGTACATAGCTGGCAGCGCTAACCTCCCCCCCCCCCCCCCCCTTTACTCCAACCCTCTTCATCTATGCTCCCCACTGAGCGCAGAAGATTTCTATACCATAGCTTCATCCATAATCTAGACATATCAAGGGCAATAAGCAACGCAGGGCCCTCTGCTGCCCTTTACCCCCGGCTTAGACAAGAGAATGCTCTGTGCTGGAAGCTGTGGGCTATTCTCTGCCTCAGCGGGGCGCTACGACGTGTTAAATAACTAGACGCAGAGCGTAGCAACCGGCACCGATTGCGATGTACTAAACGCTACGAGATTCCATACAAATGGCAAAAAAAAAGCCATTTGGGCAACCTTTTTTAATTCGTTTTTATTACCAAAAGGCGCCCAAAAGGTTAATACAGATGAGCAAAAAAAAAACGCCCTTCGCCGACAAAACCAAGTTCATTTTGCTTATCCCTCCACGGTGCAGATCACGAGGAGACAAAAGACGGAGTGACAATGGGACAGGCTGGGAGAGAGCAGGTCCCCGGACAGCAGGCGGGGAGGTCAACGCACAACACATTACATGGAGACGACTCCTAACAGATCCGTCCCCCCCCCCCCCCCCTCCCAAAGGAATTCTAAACTCACAGCTTATCAGAGGTCTCTATGGGATGGAGACCAGAACACAGAAACCAGAGTGATAACATAACAAAGACTAGGAAATAGAGAGAGAGTCATCTCTGGAGGAGGCCAACCCAACGACTACCATGGCTGGTCTCCAACTATAGCTGCTGATATGGACACCCTCATACACCTGTCCATGGCACGGCTAGTCAGATTTAGGATGTAAGGCTGGCAATGTGCAGGTGGATTCATTAACCACTTGACCACTGGCCACTTAAACCCCCTTCCTAACCAGACCAATTTTCAGCTTTCGGTGCTCTCACACTTTGAATGACAATTACTCAGTCATGCAACACTGTACCCAAATTAATTGTGTGTACTTTTTTTCACACAAATAGAGCTTTCTTTTGGTGGTATTTAATCACCGCTGGGTTTTTTAATTTTTGCGCTATAAATCAAAATACACAGAAAATTCGGTAAAAAAAATAAATAAAAATTCTTTGTTTCTATTAAAATGTATTGCAGTATTGGCAGAGTATTGCAGTGTTGCACAGTGGTTGTAGAGCATTGCAGTGGTGGCAGAGCATTGCACAGTGGTTGCAGAGCATTGCACAGTGGTGGCAGAGCGTTGCTTAGTGGTTGCAGAGTATTGAACAGTGGGGGCAGAGCGTTGCACAGTGGGGGCAGAGCGTGGCACAGTGAGGGCAGAGCATTGCACAGTGGTTGCAGAGCATTGCACAGTGGTGGCAGAGTATTGCACAGTGGTGGCAGAGCATTGCAGAGTGGTGGCAGAGCATTGCACAGTGGTTGGTGGCAGAGCATTGCACAGTGGTTGGTGACAGAGCATTGCACAGTGGTTGGTGGCAGAGCAATGCACAGTGGTTGCACAGTGGTGGCAGAGAGTATTGCACAGTGGTGGCAGTGTATTGACCAGCGCTGGTACACATCCAGCCCACAGCGCTGGTCCCATATCTCCCCCTCTCCGCTTCTCTCCTCTCTGTACCGATCGGTACAGAGAGGAGAGGGAGGAACCGGCGTCATAACGTGACGCCGGTTTGTGTACATGTGATCACTCCGTCATTTGACGGAGCGATCACGTGGTAAACGGCCGCTATCAGCGGCCGTTTACCGTGATCCGTGATGCGCCGGGTCCTCGGGACCCGGCGGTCACGGATGTTCCCGAGTGCGCGCCCCAGGGGGCGCGTGGGAGCAAGTTTCTGGGAGGACGTCTGTGGGACGTCCACCCAGGATAAGCCGACCGCGCTGTAGCCGTCTTTTGACTATGGCGCGGTCGGCATGTGGTTAAAGGAGCTATGAGGCTGCATTCACACCTGAGCGTGTTTTTCAGTGGTTTTTTTTTTCGAGTGCTTGTATAATGCCGCGTACACGTGATCGGTAATCCCCCCCCAGCAAAAGTCCGATGAGAGCTTTTGGTTGGAAATTCCGACCGTGTGCATGCTCCATCTGACTTTTGCTGGCGGAATTCCCGCCAGCAAAAGATTGAGAGCGGGTTCTCTATTTTTCGGTTGGAAAAAGTTCCAATCGGAAATTCCGATCGTCTGTACCAATTCCTACGCATGCTCGGAAGCATTGAACTTAATTTTCTCGGCTCATCGTAGTGTTGTACGTCACTGTGTTCTTGGTGGTCGAAAGTTGCGAGAAATTTTGCGTGACCGTGTGTATGCAAGACAAGCTTGAGCAGAATGCCGTCGGAAAAACCATCCAAGTTTTTTCGACAAAAAATCCACTCCGGGCATAAGGGTTGCACTCGATACCGAGTATTTGCACAAGTATCGGTACTCTGGGAAATGCACCGATACCTGAAACCGATACTTTCAGGCTCGGTTCTTTGAGCTGTCAGTGGGTCTCCTCTGTTGACAGCTGAAGTGTTAAAGAAGTCCAGTAATTGGAGCTGTCAAAAAAAAAAAAAGCATTGCTCAGCCGTTAGGATTAGGGGTTAATATTAGGGTGTGGATTAAGGGTTACCATTAGGAATAGGGGTATTACTAGAGTTAGGGTTAGGATTAGGGGTTAATATTAGGATGAGGGTTAAGGGTTACGATTACAGATAATATTAGGGCTGGGGTTAAAATTAGGGTGAGGGTTAAGGGTTACAATTAGGGATAGGGGTAATATTAGGGTTGGGGTTAAGATTAGGGGGTTAATGTTAGGGTGAGGGTTACGATTAGGGATAGGGGTAATATTAGTGTTGGGGTTAGGATTAGGGGTTAACATTAGGGTGTGGGTTAGGATTAGGGGTTAGGATTAGGGGTTAATATTAGGGTGTGGGTTAAGGGTTACGATTAGGAATAATATTAGGGTTGGGGTTAGGATTAGGGGTTAATATTAGGATGAGGGTTAAGGGTTATGATTAGGGATATGGGTAACATTAGGGTTGGGGGTTATTAGGGTGAGGGTTAAGGGTTAGAATTAGGGATAATATTAGGGTTGGGGTTAAGGTTAGGGATAGAGGTAATATTAGTGTTGGGGTTAGGATTAGGAGTTAATTTTAGGTTAAGAGTAAGGATTAGGGGTTATTAGGATGAGGGTTAAGGGTTACCATTAGGGATAATATTAGGGCTGGGGTTGGGATTAGGGATAGAGGTAATATTAGGGTTGGGGTTAGGATTAGGGGTTAATGTTAGGGTGTGGGTTAAGGGTTACAATTAGGGATAGGGGTAATATTAGGGTTGGGGTTAGGATTAGGGGTTAATATTAGGGTGTGGGTCAAGGGTTACGATTAGAGATAATATTAGGGTTGGGGTTAATATTAGGGTGTGGGTTAAGGGTTACAATTAGGGATATGGGTAATATTAGGGTTGGGGGTTATTAGGGTGAGGGTTAAGGGTTACAATTAGGGATAATATTAGGGTTGGAGTTAAGATTAGGGGTTAAGATTAGGGATAATATTAGGGTTTGGGGTTGGGATTAATATTAGGGTTAGGGACCAGCGGGCTCCAGAACAATTGCCCCGATAGGGAAGTGCAGCATAAAAAAAACATTGCAAACTACCACCATTTTATTCTCCGGGGTTTCTACTTTCAGAAAGCTTTAATTTTTGGGGATTTACAGTATTTTCTAGCAAAACAAAAAGGAATACAAAAAAAAATTTAAAAAAATCGCAAACTACAACCATTTTATTATAAGGAGGCAGATTTTGTGTGAAAAATATAAAAAAAAATTCCCTGGTGGGCAAGTGGTTAAGTTTGATAAGCCAGTAACTTTTTTTATTAAATTAAAATCTTGTGAACAGTCTTTACTCCCCCCCCCCCCCCCCCCCCAAAAAAAGGACATATGTGACATATACAGCAAGTAGAGTCTATAAATTTTATACATTATCACGTTTGCAAAGTAAATCTTTTCATTATTTTCAAGAGCACAAACAGCTCTACTGTCCTGTATTACCGGATCCAATAAATGTCTTTATTCTGCCCGAAGGGACGCAACGCGTAGACAATGCGGGAACAGTACAAGTACAGACACAAATCACGTGCACATCCTACACACATCACGCAGGAAATATAAAGCCTGGCATATGCCGTTAACCTTTTTCCATCCACTCCAGTGCCGGGAACTCGAGTTATTTAAAGGACTCCCAACACAGCAATGGTTAGACGTAGACACATCGGTGCAAAATAGCAATCCCGTTACCTTCAGCCTCGTTCATCGAGGACCAGAACTCAGGGAGCCAAAAAGACGACGCCACCAAGAGCCGCGTTCCTTCCGCTTCTTTTGGAAAGGGGCTTCTTTATCTGCGACAATGCAAACACTGGATGGAAGGGGGGGGACACAATAGAGCCTGGAATGTGCTGAGGGTCTCATAAAAAGTGACCAAGACTCCCCCGCTGTGAGTAGGGCTTAAGTCACTTTGCTGAAGACTCCACATCTATGCCCGTCCCAATGGAGGGGATGTTGCTCTTTTGTTCAGAAGACACCTACGCCAATTCAACAAAAGACGAAGAGGACAATGAATGAAAAAAAAAAAAATAAGATGGACAAGCCATTGGAATCCGGCAATAGTTTTGCCTCAATGGACTTCACTAAAGTACTTCTGAATAATAGACTCACCCCGCGATGAAGTGCAACAAAGAGTGTGAAATGAGAGGGTTAGAGGATAGACACTCACCGGCCACTTTATTAAGTCCACCTTGCTAGTAGCGGGTTGGACCCCCTTTGTTAGGTCCACCTTGCTAGTAGCGGGTTGGACCCCCTTTATTAGGTCCACCTTTCTTGTAGCGGGTTGGACCCCCTTGATCAGGTCCACCTTGCTAGTAGCGGGTTGGACCCCCTTGATCAGGTCCACCTTGCTAGTAGCGGGTTGGACCCCCTCTATTAGGTCCACCTTGCTTGTAGCGGGTTGGACCCCCTTTATTAGGTCCACCTTGCTAGTAGCGGGTTGGACCCCCTTTATTAGGTCCACCTTGCTTGTAGCGGGTGGGTCCACCTTTATTAGGTCCCCCTTGCTAGTAGTGGGTTGGACCCCGTCTATTAGGTCCACCTTGCTTGTAGCGGGTTGGACCCCCTTTATTAGGCCCACCTTGCTTGTCGCGGGTTGGACCCCCTTTATTAGGTCCACCTTGCTTGTAGCAAGTTGGACCCCCTTTATTAGGTCCACCTTGCTAGTAGCGGGTTGGACCCCTCTATTAGGTCCACCTTGCTTGTAGCGGGTTGGACCCCCTTTATTAGGTCCACCTTGCTAGTAGCGGGTTGGACCCCCTTTATTAGGCCCACCTTGCTTGTAGCGGGTGGGTCCACCTTTATTAGGTCCCCCTTGCTTGTAGCGGGTTGGACCCCTTTTATTAGGTCCACCTTGCTTGTAGCGGGTTGGTCCACCTTGCTTGTAGCGGGTTGCACCCCCTTTATTAGATCCACCTTGCTTGTAGCGGGTTGGACCCCCTTTATTGGGTCCACCTTGCTTGTAGCGGGTTGGACCCCCTTTATTAGGTCCAACTTGCTTGTAGCGGGTTGAACCCCCTTTATTATGTCCCCCTTGCTAGTAGTGGGTTGGACCCCCTCTATTAGGTCCACCTTGCTTGTAGCGGGTTGGACCCCCTCTATTAGGTCCACCTTGCTTGTAGCGGGTTGGTCCACCTTTATTAGGTCCACCTTGCTTGTAGCGGGTTGGACCCCCTTTATTGGGTCCAACTTGCTTGTAGCGGGTTGAACCCCCTTTATTAGGTCCACCTTGCTAGTAGCGGGTTGGTCCACCTTTATTAGGTCCACCTTGCTTGTAGCGGGTTGGACCCCCTTTATTGGGTCCAACTTGCTTGTAGCGGGTTGAACCCCCTTTATTAGGTCCACCTTGCTAGTAGCGGGTTGGTCCACCTTTATTAGGTCCACCTTGCTTGTAGCGGGTTGGACCCCCTTTATTGGGTCCAACTTGCTTGTATCGGGTTGGACCCCCTTTATTAGGTCCACCTTGCTTGTAGCGGGTGGGTCCACCTTTATTAGGTCCCCCTTGCTAGTAGTGGGTTGGACCCCCTCTATTAGGTCCACCTTGCTTGTAGCGGGTTGGACCCCCTTTATTGGGTCCACCTTGCTAGTAGTAGCGGGTTGGACCCCCTTTATTAGGTCCACCTTGCTTGTAGTGGGTGGGTCCACCTTTATTAGGTCCCCCTTGCTAGTAGTGGGTTGGACCCCCTCTATTATGTCCACCTTGCTTGTAGCGGGTTGGACCCCCTTTATTGGGTCCACCTTTCTAGTAGTGGGTTGGACCCCCTTTATTAGGTCCACCTTGCTAGTAGTGGGTTGGACCCCCTTTATTAGGTCCCCCTTGCTTGTAGCAGGTTGGACCCCATTTTGCCTTCATTCTTGGTGGAATAGATACAACAAGGTGTTGGAAATGTTCCTCAGAGATTTTGCTCCAAAGTGACACGATGGCATCACGTAGTTGCTGCAGATTAGTCGGCTGTACATCCCTGATGCCAATCTCCCGTCCCATCACATCCCAAATGTGTTCTTTTGGATGAGATGTGGTGAGTGTGGAGGCCATTGGAGTACAGTGACCTCATTGTCCAGTGGTGAGATGATTGGAGCTTTGTGACATGGTGCATTATCCTGCTGGAAGGAGCCATCAGAAGACAGGGACACTGTAGTCATAAAGGGATGGACATGGTCAGCAACAATACTCAGGTAGGCCGTGGTGATTAAACTATGCTCAATTGGTACTAAGGGGCCCAAAGTGTGCCAAGAAAATACCCCCCACACCATTACACCCCCCACCACCAGCCTGAACCGGTGATACCTCATCCCCCACACCATTACACCCCCCACTACCAGCCTGAACCGGTGATACCCCATCCCCCACACACCATTACACCCCCACCACCAGCCTGAACCGGTGATACCCCATCCCCCACACCATTACACCCCCACCACCAGACTGAACCGGTGATACCCCATCCCCCACACCATTAAACCCCCCCACCACCAGCCTGAACCGGTGATACCCCATCCCCCACACCATTAAACCCCCCCACCACCAGCCTGAACCGGTGATACCCCCCCCCCCCCACACCATTACACCCCCACCACCAGCCTGAACCGGTCATACAAGGCAGGATGGATCCAGGTGCCAAATTCTGACCCCACCATCTGAATGTCGGAGCTGAAATCCAGACTCATCAGACCCGGCAATGTTCTTCCAATCTTCTATTGTCCAATTTTTGATCCTGTGCGAACTGTAGCCTCAGTTTCCTGTTCTTAGCTGACAGGAGTGGCGCCCGGTGAGGTCTTCTACTGCTGTAGCCCATCTGCCTCAAGGTCGGATGTGTTGTGCGTTCAGAGATGGTGTTCTGCATACCTTGGATGTAACGGGTGGTTATTTGAGTTCCTGTTGCCTTTTTATAATCTGGAACCAGTCTGCCCATTCTCCTCTGACCTCAACAAGGCATTTTCCTCCACACAACTGCCGCTCACTGGATATTTTCTCTTTATCCCACCATTCTCTGTAAACCCGAGAGATGGTTGTGCGTGAAAATCCCAGAAATACTCAGACCAGCCCATCTGCCTCCAACAACCATCCCACGTTCAAAGTTCCACTTCAATCCCCTTTCTTCCCCATTCTGATGCTCAGTTTGAACTTCGAACTAAAGCAAGTCGTCTTCACCACATTTGGATGCCTCAATGCATTGAGTTGCTGCCATGTGATTGGCTAATTACCAATTTGTGTTACCGAGCAATTGAACAGGTGTACCTAATAAAGTGGCCAGTGAGTGTACATCGATCAGTCATAACATACTGGCCACCGATAAGTAAAGAGAATACCACTGATTACCTTGTTACAGTGGCATCTGAAAGTGGGTGGGATATATTATGCAGCCAGCGAACATGTTGTCCCTGAAGTTGACGTGTTAAAAGCAGATGATCGCAATTTTGTTGTTTATGGGGCTGAATAGCCGCAGATTGATCAGGGTGCCCATGCTGGGGAGGGGAGGGAGAAGGCTCATTGATGGAGGTGGGGAGGGAGAAGGCTTATTGATGGAGGTGGGGAGGGAGAAGGCTTATTGATGGAGGTGGGGAGGGAAGGCTCATTGATGGAGGTGGGGAGGCTCATTGATGGAGGTGGGGAGTGGAAGGCTCATTGATGGAGGTGGGAAGGGAGAAGGCTCATTGGTGGAGGTGGGGAGGGAGAAGGCTCATTGATGGAGGTGGGGAGGGAGAAGGCTCATTGATGGAGGTGGGGAGGAAGAAGGCTTATTGATGGAGGTGGGGAGGAAGAAGGCTCATTGATGGAGGTGGGGAGGCTCATTGATGGAGGTGGGGAGAGGGAAGGCTCATTGATGGAGGTGGGGAGGGAAGGCTCATTGATGGAGGTGGGAGGGAAGGCTCATTGATGGAGCTGGGGAGGGGGGAAGGCTCATTGATGGAGCTGGGGGAGGGGGGAAGGCTCATTGATGGAGCTGGGGAGGGGGGAAGGCTCATTGATGGAGCTGGGGAGGGGGGAAGGCTCATTGATGGAGGTGGGGAGGGGGGAAGGCTCATTGATGGAGGTGGGGAGGGGGGAAGGCTCATTGATGGAGGTGGGAGGAGAAGGCTCATTGATGGAGGTGGGGAGGGAAAAGGCTCATTGATGGAGGTGGGGAGGGAGAAGGCTCATTGATGAAGGTGGGGAGGGAGAAGGCTCATTGATGAAGGTGGGGAGGGAGAAGGCTCATTGATGGAGGTGGGGAGGGAGAAGGCTCATTGATGGAGGTGGGGAGGGAGAAGGCTCATTGATTAAGGTGGGGAGGGAGAAGGCTCATTGATGGAGGTGGGGAGGGAGAAGGCTCATTGATGGAGGGGGAGGGGTAAGGCACATTGATGGAGGTGAGGAGGGAAGGCTCATTGGTGGAGGTGGGGTGAGGCTCATTGATGGAGGTGGTGGTGGGGGGGTTCATTAATGGAAGTGAGGAGGGAAGGCTCATTGATGGAGGTGGGGTGAGGCTCATTGATGAAGGTGGGGAGAAAAGGCTCATTGATGGAGGTGGTGGTGGGGGGGCTCATTAATGGAAGTGAGGAGGGAAGGCTCATTGATGGAGGTGGGGTGAGGCTCATTGATGAAGGTGGGGAGGAAAGGCTCATTGATGGGGGTGGTGGTGGGGGGGCTCATTGATGGAGGTGGGGAGGGGGGAAAGGCTCCTTGATGGAGGTGGGGGGGAGGGGGAAGGCTCATTGATGGAGGTGGGGAGGGAGAAGGCTCATTGATGGAGGTGGGGAGGGAGAAGGCTCATTGATGGAGGTGGGGAGGGAGAAGGCTCATTGATGGAGGTGGGGAAGGAGAAGGCTCATTGATGGAGGTGGGGAGGGAGAAGGCTCATTGATGGAGGGGGGGGTAAGGCTCATTGATGGAGGTGGGGAGGGAAGGCTCAATGATGGAGGTGAGGAGGGAAGGCTCATTGATGGAGGTGGGGTGAGGCTCATTGATGAAGGTGGTGAGGAAAGGCTCATTGATGGAGGTGGTGGTGGGGGGGTTCATTAATGGAAGTGAGGAGGGAAGGCTCATTGATGGAGGTGGGGTGAGGCTCATTGATGAAGGTGGGGAGAAAAGGCTCATTGATGGAGGTGGTGGTGGGGGGGCTCATTAATGGAAGTGAGGAGGGAAGGCTCATTGATGGAGGTGGGGTGAGGCTCATTGATGAAGGTGGGGAGGAAAGGCTCATTGATGGAGGCGGTGGTGGGGGGGCTCATTAATGGAGGGGGGAAGGCTCATTGATGGAGGTGGGAAGGCTCATTGATGGAGGTGGGGAGGGGGAAGGCTCATTGATGGAGGTGGGGAGGGAGAAGGCTCATTGATGGAGGTGGGGAGGGAGAAGGCACATTGATGGAGGTGGAGAGGGAGAAGGCTCATTGATGGAGGTGGAGAGGGAGAAGGCTCATTGATGGAGGTGGAGAGGGAGAAGGCTCATTGATGGAGGAGAGGAGGGGGAAGGCTCATTGATGGGGAAGGAAGGATCATTGATGGAGGTGGGGAGGGAGAAGGCTCATTGATGGAGGTGGGGAGGGGAGAAGGCTGACTGATGGAGGTGGGGAGGGGAGAAGGCTCATTGATGGGGAAGGAAGGATCATTGATGGAGGTGGGGAGGGAGAAGGCTCATTGATGGAGGTGGGGAGGGAGAAGGCTCATTGATGGAGGTGAGGAGGGAAGGCTCATTGATGGAGGTGGGGTGAGGCTCATTGATGGAGGTGGGGTCAGGCTCATTGATGGAGGTGGGGTCAGGCTCATTGATGAAGGTGGGGAGGAAAGGCTCATTGATGGAGGTGGTGGTAGGGGGGGATCATTAATGGAAGTGAGGAGGGAAGGCTCATTGATGGAGGTGGGGTGAGGCTCATTGATGAAGGTGGGGAGGAAAGGCTCATTGATGGAGTTGGTGGTGGGGGGGGCGGCTCATTAATGGAAGTGGGCAGGGAAAGCTCATTGATGGAGGTGGGGAGGGAAGGCTGGGCTGTGCAGTTTGATGCAATAGAAGAGCTACCTGAGCTCAAATTGCTAAAAAAAGTGAATGCTGGTTCCGATAGAAAGGCGTCGAACACACAGAGCATCAATTTGTTGTGTATGGGGCTGTGTAGCTGCAGACTGGTCAGGGTGACCATGCTGACCTGTGTCCACTGCCAAAAGTGCCTACAATGGGTATGTAAGCATCAGAACTGGACCACTGACCAATGGAAGAAGGTGGCCTGGTCTGAGGAACACAACGACTTTGAGGTATTGATTTGGACTCCAAATTCTCCAGAGCTCAATCCTGCCGAGTATCTGTGGGATGTGCTAGAAAAAAATAGCCTACAATGGGCATATGAACATCAGAACTGGACCACGGAGCAATGGAAGAAGGTGGTAAAAGAATATATTCCTGCGCCAACTCAAATGAATAAGAACAGATACTGCGGCATACACTGGGGGGAAATGCCTGAACCCAGAGAAAAGAATAAAAAGAAGGGTAGTGATGGGCTGTATAAATAATAAGGTGCAAAAGTGCAATAAATGCAGCACAAAGGTGGAAAGAGGCAAGTATTAAAATATCCTGATGTAGGTTAACCACAAGGTATCCAGTATTACTGTCCAATAACGTGAAATTAGTAAGGCTGAAAAATCTCAAGTGAAGGTGATAATAGTGGATAAACGATCGAAATGTATGACGATTATACGAAATATATGTATAAGAAGCTATAAATGAACAATAAAGTGCCAAAGTGCTCACGTTAAATAATCAAACCACTGTGGAAAACATGGTATCTGATAAAAAATGATCATAAGTCAATTCAAAATGAAATATCGCATAAAATCATTAAGAGGAATATGGTGATAATAAAATAGATAAAAGTGATCAATAGTCCTTCTAATAAAAAGTATGTTCCATCCAAAACACTGGTCTTTTCAGTGAACTAAAATGATAGTAAAGTGTCCGTGAAGAGTTCCTTTTTCTTCGGTGAATATATGGTGCGGCATATAACGTGACAATATGCATAAAAAATTAAAGTGCGGGTGCTGGTGATCGCTTCTTGCCATGTGATGTTAGTGTTGGGTGACTTCTTATCTTCCGTGAAGTCTAATGTGTGGGTTTCCCCCTTACAGCTGTAAGGTAACAGCGTATAAATGTAGGCCTTTGGTGTGGAGATCCCTGGTGGTCGTCTTACAATTGCATCTCCGGCTCTGCTGGTGTGTGTATCTTCCTTGCAGTCAGCAGTCCCCTTTAAGTCCCTGGAAGTGTCCCTGGAGGTGTCAGTCCTGAGCTCATCTGCCGTGGGAAAAAGAGCATCCACAGTGTTCTTGGTTGTGGATCCAGTCAGTGCACTTGTATTACTGATACATGAGCAGACTCCAGATCAGGTGTACTCCCTTTACTTTGATATGAATGCCCGCTGATGACAGGTTCTCTTTACTGAGATCTCCTGTAGGGGCACTGAGCCCACACACTGGACAGATCCAATCTCCTTAGAAAGCGGTTGGCATGCTGGGACCTGTAGTGCAATGGAAGAAGGTGGCCTTGTCTGATGAATTCAAGATTGGTTTGAGGTGTCGACTTGGCTTGAAAAATTCACCAGATCTTAATCTAATTGAACATCTGTGGGATTGCTGTATCACGGTCACGTGATCGTTTAAGTTCTTTAAGGGTTGTTATTCGATATGTGCAAAGAATCACGTGACCGTGATACAACAGAGATGTGCTGGGAAAAAAAAGTGCCTACAATGGGCATGTGAGCATCAGACCTGGACCACGGAACAATGGAAGAAGGTGGCCTGGTCTGATGAAATCAAGAATGGTCTGAGGAACACAACGACTTTGGGGTATTGATTTGAACTTCAAATTCTCCAGAGCTCAATCCAGTTGAGCATCTGTGGGATGTGCTAGAAAAAAAATAGGGATGTGCTCGGAAAAAGTGCCTACAATGGGCATGTGCGCATCAGACCTGGACCACGGAACAATGGAAGAAGGTGGCCTGGTCTGATGAAATCAAGAATGGTCTGAGGAACACAACGACTTTGAGGTATTGATTTGGACTCCAAATTCTCCAGAGCTCAATCCAGTTGAGCATCTGTGGGATGTGCTAGAAAAAAAATAGGGACGTGCTTGGAAAAAGTGCCTACAATGGGCATGTGAGCATCAGACCTGGACCACGGAACAATGAAAGAAGGTGGCCTGGTTTGATGAAATCAAGAATGGTCTGAGGAACACAACGACTTTGAGGTATTGATTTGGACTCCAAATTCTCCAGAGCTCAATCCAGTTGAACATCTGTGGGATGTGCTAGAAAAAAAATAGGGACGTGCTGGGAAAAAAGTGCCTACAATGGGCATGTGAGCATCAGACCTGGACCACGGAACAATGGAAGAAGGTGGCCTGGTCTGATGAATCACTTTTTCTTTTACATCGTGGATGGCCGGGTGCGTGTGCGTTACTTATTTGGGGAAGAGATGGCACAAGGATGCAGAATGGGAAGAAGGCAACCCGGTGGAGGCTTAAAAGGATCTGCTACTGACGGCTTGGTGGTAGATACCACAGCATACCTTCAGGAGGTCTAGTGGAGCCCATGCCTCGACAGATCAGGAAAGGGAGACCTACTTAAAGCGGAAGTAAACCCATCGATTTAACAGTTTAAAAAAAAAAAAGGCATGCCGGGAATGCTAACTGCACATTGGCTGTGCTCTCAACCAAACAGTCAAACCATCCAATGGCTGGTGTCATAAAGGATCACATGTGCAGCATCGTGGCAGTTGAAGATTAAACAGAGGCAAAGATGGCGGCTTCCTTGGCTGAAAACGATAGGGGGGTTTACTTCCACTTTAATATTGGGTCCTAACGTTATGGCTGATCAGTGCAGATGCCAGGGCTAAGAAGTGTGGGGAGGTCATGGTGATCATAGACATACGAGCCGGGAAGCACTTAAGGTAACATAAGTAATGAAGAGCGGAGCACTTATACCCAAGTGACACTTGGGTCAATAGAGAAAAGCAGAGCCCAACACCAGCGCAGAGTCTGAATCACAGTACGAGGGGAATCCAGGATAGGACGTCATCAAACGATGAAACATTTTTAAGAAATTTTCAGGGTGGTGTTGCTGGCCCTACGATAACATTCCAGTTGGCGTGTTTAATCCTGCATTGAGAGGCTGCGATAAGAATCAGACAAACAGGCGAAGGAAAGCTGGCAGCAGGCAATGGATATGGGGAGGGGTGGAATGGTGCAAGAGTACAAAAAAAAAAAAAAAAGAAGAAAAAGAAAAGAAGACACAGTAACCAGTTCAAAAACAGTCTTATCTCAAAAGGCAGCATCCCAGCGTCTTCCAAGCAGATGGTGACATTGACAGGCAATATGTGGGCGCCCGCGTGCATATTGCTTCTTTCCTTATCCCTGGATAACATATGGATAAGGGTGACAATTTCTACTGCTGGCGTGCCACGCTGCGTTCTGTATAAGCAATGAGGCTTTCCGCGGTTATCTCGGAATAGAAGCGCTCTGGATCTTGGATGCTTTGTCTACTGATGGAGCAAATTTGTCTTTTTCATAATACCGGGAGGTGTTTATTTATTTTCGGTTAAATGACTACATTGGAAGACCACGTTTGTGGGATGAAGTAGTTGCGGTGCGTTCTAAGGCCATGAGCTGGAACCGGTATATTGGAGGACGCGGATGTTGGTTCACGGCGGTCCTTCTCTTTATCACGGATGTTTTGGCTGGAAAGTTGTCCGACGATGCCCTCCAATATACGTAAAGGTGTCCAAGAATGAGTACTGAATATCCGCTTCCCGACCGCCTCACGCAGATATACTGCGGCAGAATGGCACGTGACCCCGGCCGCAGGACCAGCGGACCCGATCGCCGCCGGTGTCCCGCGATCGGGTCACAGAGCTGAAGAACGGGGAGAGGTCTGTGTAAACAAACCTCTTCCCGCGCTTCCTACTCTACCTGTCACTGATCGGCGGTTCCCAGTCATCGGGAAAGCCGATCAGTGACGTCAGACGTCAGCCACGCCCCCTAATGTAAAAAAAACACACACACGTCACAGCCCATAACCCCTCCCCTCCCCCTAGTGGTTAAAGTGGAAGTAAACCCTCCTATCGTTTTCAGCCAAGGAAGCTGCCATCTTTGCCTCTGTTTAATCTTCAACTGCCACAGTGCTGCACATGTGATCCGTTATGACACCAGCCATTGGATGGTTTGACTGTTTGGTTGAGAGCACAGCCAATGTGCAGTTAGCATTCACGGCATGGCTTTTTTTTTTTAGACTGTTAAATCGATGGGTTTACTTCCGCTTTAACTCTTTCACTGCATGTGTCATTTATACAGGAATCAATGCATTTAACCGCTTCTCGACCGCCTCATGTAGATATACGTCTACAGAATGGCACCGCTAGGCAAAAGGACTTGTATACAAGTCCTCTTTAATTGCCTAGCCGTGGGGTCACGCTCGCGACCCGGTCGGGAGCTCCGTGACCACGGCCGCGGGACCAGCGGACCCGATCGCCGCTGGTGTCCCGCGATCGGGTCACAGAGCTGAAGAACGGGGAGAGGTCTGTGTAAACAAACCTCTCCCCGCGCTTCCTACACTGCCTGTCATTGATCGGCTGTTCCCTGTCATCGGGAAAGCCGATCAGTGACGTCAGACGTCAGCCCCGCCCCCTAATGTAAAAAAAAACACACACACGTCACAGCCCATAACCCCTCCCCTCCCCCTAGTGGTTAACTCTTTCACTGCATGTGTCATTTATACAGGAATCAATGCATTTAAATAGCATTGATTGCTGTATAAATGACAATGGTCCCAAAAATGTGTCAAAAATGTCCGATGTGTCCGCCATAATGTCGCAGTCACAATAAAAATCGCTGATCGCCGCCATTACTAGTAAAAAAAAAAAAATATTATTAATAAAAATGTTATAAAACTATCCCCTATTTTGTAAACGCTATAACTTTTGCGCAAACCAATCAATAATCGCTAATTGCGATTTTTTTTAACCAAAAATATGTAGAAGAATACGTATCGGCCTAAACTGAGGAAAAAATATGTTTTTTTATATATATTTTTTGGGGATATTTATTATAGCAAAAAGTAAAAAATATTGCATTATTTTCAAAATCGTCGCTCTATTTTTGTTTATAGCGCAAAAAATAAAAACCGCAGGGGCGATCAAATACCACCAAAAGAAAGCTCTATTTGTGGGAAAAAAAGGACGCCAATTTTGTTTGGGAGCCACGTCGCACGACCGCGCAATTGTCAGTTAAAGCGACGCAGTGCCGAATCGCAAAAAGGGGCCTGGTCCTTTGGCTGCCAATTGGTCCGGGGCTGAAGTGGATATACTGAATATGGACGATTTTGTTTTTGGATAATAACATAGGTCTTCGCAAGAAGAGAAAAAAACAAAAACAGAACATGACTACCGTATATACTCGAGTATAAGCCGACCCGAATAGAAGCCAAGGCACCTAATTTTACCACAAAAACTGGGAAAACGTATTGACTCCAGTATAAGCCTAGGGTGAGAAATGGGTCAACAATGCCCATTTGCAGCCTCACTGTGCCCATTTGCAGCCATAGGTCCCCCGAACTTCAAATGTTGTAGTTACGGGTTCCTAGAGGCCCCCCTATCTGCAGCCAATATTTGGGGTCTCTGGACCCAAAGGGTCCCGAAATGACATTGCTGCAGATGGACACAGTTGATCGAATTTGGGGCCCTGCATCTCGGGGCCACTTGGTGCTAGGAACCACTAATTGGGTATGTTGTAGTGCTAGTTCCACTGGGTTTGCACACCAAATTTGGGTTCCTAGCACCAAGTGGCCCCGAGATACGGGGCCCCAAAGTCGGGTCGGAAAATGTCAAGCACTTTTCTGCAGCAGAGAATGACATTTTCCGACCCGACTTTGGGGCCCCGTATCTCCGGTATATACGGTAAATTAGTGGACCGGACACATTAACCCCTAGAAGCATTTTCTGGCACTTTTTGTTTACACGTGAAAATCTGGGGGGGTTTTTCCGCTAGAAAATTTGTTAGAACCCCCAAACATACACACATTATATATATATATATATATATATATATATATATATATATATATATATATAATATATATACATACATACATACATACACACACACACATACATACATATATATATATATATATATATATATATATATATATATATGTGTTTGGGGGTTCTAACTAATTTTCACACAGTGCCTTGAAAAAGTATTCACACCCATTGACATTTTTTTCATGTTACAACCAAAAAGGTAAAATGTATTTTATTGGGATTTTATGTGATGAACCAACACAAAGTGGCACATAATTGTGAAGTGGAAGGAAAATGATAAATGGTTTTCAGCCCCCTTTACTCTGATACAACCAACTAAAATCTAGTGGAACCAATTGCCTTCAGAAGTCACCTAATTAGTAAATAGAGTCCACCTGTGTGTCATTTCATCTCAGTATAAATACAGCTGTTCTGTGAAGCCCTCAGAGGTTTGTTAGGGAACCTTAGTGAACAAACAGCATCATGAAGGCCAAGGAACACCCCAGAGAGGTCAGGGATAAAGTTGTGGAGAAGTATAAAGCAGGGTTAGGTTATAAAATAATCTCCCAAGCTTTGACCATCTCACGGAGCTCTGTTCAATCCATCATCGGAAAATGGAAAGAGTATGGCACAACTGCAAACCTACCAAGACATGGCCGTCCACCTAAACTGACCGGGCCGGGCAAGGAGAGCATTCATCAGAGAAGAGCCAAGAGGTCCATGGTAACTCTGGAGGAGCTGCAGAGATCCACATCTCAGGGGGGAGAGTCTGTCCACAGGACAACTATTAGTCGTGCTCTCCACAAATCTGCCCTTTATGGAAGAGTGACAAGAAGAAAGACATTGGAGAAAGAAAGTCATAAGAAGTCCTGTTTGTAGTTTGTGAGAAGCCATGTGGGGGAGGGGAGCAAACATGTGGAAGAAGGTGATCTGGTCACATGAGACCAAAATTCAACTTTTTGGCCTAAAAGCAAAACGCTATGTGTGGGGAAAACTAACACTGCCCATCCCCCTGAACACACCATCCCCACTGTGAAACATGGTGGTGGCAGCATCATGTGGTGGGGATGGTTTTCTTCAGCAGGGACAGGGAAGCTGGTCAGAGTTGATGGGAAGATGGATGGAGACAAATACAGAGTCTGCAAAAGACTTGAGACTGGGGGGGAGGTTCACCTTCCAGCAGGACAACGACCCGAAACATACAGCCAGAGCTACAATGGAATGGTTTAGATCAAAGCATATTCATGTGTTAGAATGGCCCAGTCACAGTCCAGACCTAAATCCCATTGAGAATCTGTGGCAAGACTTGAAAATTGCTGTTCACAGACGCTCTCCATCCAATCTGACAGAGCTTGAGATATTTTGCGTAGAAGAATGGGAAAAAAAATGTCCCTCTAGATGTGCAAAGCTGGTAGAGACATCCCCAAAAAGACTTGTAGAGAAAGGCGGTTCTACAAAGTATTGACTCCGGGGGGCGCCATACAAATGCCCCCCACACTTTTTAAAAATGTTCCACTAAAATCCCAATAAAATAAATGTACCTTTTTGATTGTAACAAAACAATAATGTGACAAAATGTGGAATGAATACTTTTTCAAGGCCCTAGAGATTAGATTGGTGGGTTTTGCAATTTTTTTTATGTCACACAGTATTTGCGCAGCATTTTTTCAAACGCAATTTTTGGGAAAAAAATACACTTTTTAAAAAAAATTTAATGCAAAAAAAACACTATACATAATCCTATTTTTTTGTAAAATATAAAAAGGTGGTGTCCCGCCGAGTAAATACAATGAGGGAAAAAAGTATTTGATCCCCTGCTTATTTTGTACGTTTGCCCAATGACAAAGCTCGAGACCTGATGTCACGTAGATCAGTCTATAATTTTAAACGGTTGGTTTATTTTAACAGTGAGAGACAGAATAACAACAAAAATATCCAGAAAAAAACGCATTTCAAAAAAGTTATGAATTGATTTACATTTAAAATGACCTGTATAAAAAGACACCTGTCCACAGAATCAATCAGATTCCAATCTCTCCACCATGGCCAAGACCAAAGAGCTGTCAGAGGATGTCGGGGAGAAGATTGTAGACCTGCACAAGGCTGGAATGGGCTACAAGACCGTCACCAAGCAGCTTGGTGAGAAATAAGAAAAAAAAGAAAAAAGGAGGAGAGAAAAGAAGAAGAGGAGAGAAGAGATGAGAGGATTGGATGACGTTACATGGGAAGGCCCAAGCTGGTCCCATGCATGGTTGGGAAGAGTATAGGACCACGCCTTAAGATGTTTAGTGTATGAGTCAAGGGGGATACTAGTCATCTTTTCTCTAATCATGAGGGTTGTCAGGATGCTCTTCACTCCTGCAAATGATACAGCAGATTTTTTTTCCAGGCCCTGGGAATCACACACTTGGCAGCAATAACTAAATAGGTGGCCAGTTTCTGTTGGTAGGAAAACAGTCCCGGGATCGGACAATGAAGCAGTGCTAATATGGCATCTTTGAGAAAAAAAGAGTATACAAGAGTCCAAAGACCCTTGCCCAAAATCCCACCAGGCGGGGACAGGACCACCAAATATGGATCACTATGTGATGGATTTGATTTGGCAATACGGACAAGGACCCAGTTCCAGCGGAAGAGGACCTTGTACAGTGGTGTGAAAAAGTGTTTGCCCCCTTCCTCATTTCCTGTTCCTTTGCATGTTTGTCACACTTAAGTGTTTCGGAACATCAAACCAATTTAAACAATAGTCAAGGACAACACAAGTAAACACAAAATGCAATTTGTAAATGAAGGTGTTTATTATTAAAGGTGAAAAAAAATCCAAACCATCATGGCCCTGTGTGAAAAAGTGATTGCCCCCTAAACCTAATAACTGGTTGGGCCACCCTTAGCAGCAACAACTGCAACCAAGCGTTTGCGATAACGTGCAATGAGGCTTTTGAAGCGTCCTGGAGGAATTTTGGCCCACTCATCTTTGCAGAATTGTCCTAATTCAGTTACATTAGAGGGTTTTCGAGCATGAACGGCCTTTTTAAAGGTCATACCACAACATCTCAATAGGATTCAGGTCAGGAATTTGGCTAGGCCACTCAAAAGTCTTCATTTTGTTTTTCTTCAGCCATTCGGTGGTGGACTTGCTGGTGTGTTTAGGATCATTGTCCTGCTGCAGAACCCAAGTTCGTTTCAGCTTGAGTACACGAACAGATGGTCGGACATTCTCCTTCAGGATCTCTTGGTAGACAGCAGAATTCATAGTTCCTTTTATCACGGCAAGTCTTCCAGGTCCTGAAGCAGCAAAACAGCCCCAGACCATCACACTACCACCACCATATTTTACTGTTGGTATAATGTTCTTTTTCTGAAATGCAGTGTTCCTTCTACGCCAGATATACTTGGACACACACCTTCCAAAGAGTTCCACTTTTGTCTCATCGGTCCACAGAATGTTGTCCCAAAAGTCTTGGGGATCATCAAGATGTGTTGTGGAGAAATTGAGACGAGCTTTGATGTTCTTTTTGCTCAGCAGTGGTTTTCTCCTTGGAACTCTGCCATGCAGGCCATTTTTGCCCAGTCTTTTCCTGATGGTGGAGGCATGAACGCTGACCTTAACTGAGGCAAGTGAGGCCTGCAGTTCCTTGGACGTTGTTGTGGGGTCTTTTGTGACCTCTTGGATGAGTCGTCGCTGCGCTCTTGGGGTAATTTTGGGCGGCCGGCCACTCCTGGGAAGGTTCACCACTGTTCCATGTCTTCGCCATTTGTGGATAATGGCTCTCACTGTGGTTCGCTGGATTCCCAAAGCTTTGGAAATGGCTTTATAACCCTTTCCAGACTGATAGATCTCAATTACTTTCTTTCTCAATTGTTCCTGAATTTCTTTGGGTCTCGGCATGATGTGTAGCTTTTAAGGATCTTCTGGTGGACCTTACTGTGTCAAGCAGCTCCTATTTAAGTGATGCCTTGATTGTGAACAGGTGTGGCAATAATCAGGCCTGGGTGTGGCTAGAGAAATTGAACTCAGGTGTGGACAACCACAGTTATAGTATGTTTTAACAAGGGGGGCAATCACTTTTTCACACAGGGCCATGATGGTTTGGATTTTTTTTCACCTTTAATAATAAACACCTTTATTTACAAATTGCATTTTGTGTTTACTTGTGTTGTCCTTGACTATTGTTTAAATTGGTTTGATGTTCCGAAACACTTAAGTGTGACAAACATGCAAAGGAACAGGAAATGAGGAAGGGGGCAAACACTTTTTCACACCACTGTAGGCCGCCTCTAGAGTGATCGTATTGAAGGACCAGTTTGCTATGCTGGACCAGGCTTTGTTCCAATTTCCCAGTTCAATATGGGGTAAGTATCGCACCCAATTGGGCACGAGGGAAGGTGAGCCTGGAGCTCCGCTTGAATTAAGGCACGAATATATCATGGAGATAGTGTCAGGGGCACCTGTAGAGAGTGCAAGCAGATATGCTCAAAGGTCGTTTTCTGGTACGGGAAGGTATCGTGGTGCCTGAGTGAGGTGATCCAGTGTCGCTATGGCATGTAGCGGAAAAATCCCACAAGGGGGGCTTTGTTGGTTTCCTAGAACTCCCCACCTTGTTTAATCAGAGAATGATTTGCATTCATTCAGAAAACAGGAGGCATTCTCCAAAATGGCACCCATACTAAGTGGCCGACCTTCTGTGTTCACAGCGAATCAGGCTGGCTGGATCCAGTGGAGATCACTGGATTAGCGGTGTAGTAGCAGTGTCTACTTCAGTGATTTCCAGCTAGCAAAGCATTCCCGAGGTTCAGCACTGGCCCTCTTCCAGACTGAATGGCGCCCATTGTCATTCAGCCCATGTCCTGAGGATGTTGCATAGGATGAAACACGTAGGGAAAGCTCGAGACCTGACGTCGCGTAGGGAAAGCTCGAGACCTGACGTCGCGTAGGGAAAGCTCGAGACCTGACGTCGCGTAGGGAAAGCTCGAGACCTGACGTCGCGTAGCGAAAGCTCGAGACCTGACGTCGCGTAGGGAAAGCTCGAGACCTGACGTCGGGTAGGGAAAGCTCGAGACCTGACGTCGCTCAGGGAAAGCTCAAGACCTGACGTCGCTCAGGGAAAGCTCAAGACCTGACGTCGCTCAGGGAAAGCTCAAGACCTGACGTCGCTCAGGGAAAGCTCAAGACCTGACGTCGCTCAGGGAAAGCTCAAGACCTGACGTCGCTCAGGGAAAGCTCAAGACCTGACGCCGCGTAGGGAAAGCTCGAGACCTGACACCGCGTAGGGAAAGCTCGAGACCTGACTTCGCTCAGGGAAAGCTCGAGACCTGACGTCGCTCAGGGAAAGCTCGAGACCTGACGTCGCTCAGGGAAAGCTCGAGACCTGACGTCGCTCAGGGAAAGCTCGAGACCTGACGTCGCTCAGGGAAAGCTCGAGACCTGACGTCGCTCAGGGAAAGCTCAAGACCTGACGTCGCTCAGGGAAAGCTCAAGACCTGACGTCGCGCAGGGAAAGCTCAAGACCTGACATCGCTCAGGGAAAGCTCAAGACCTGACGTCGCTCAGGGAAAGCTCAAGACCTGACGTCGCTCAGGGAAAGCTCAAGACCTGACGTCGCTCAGGGAAAGCTCAAGACCTGACATCGCGTAGGGAAAGCTCAAGACCTAACGTCGCGTAGGGAAAGCTCCAGACCTGACGTTGCGTAGGGAAAGCTCAAGACCTGACGTCGCTCAGGGAAAGCTCAAGACCTGCCGCGACGTAGGGAAAGCTCAAGACCTGCCGCGACGTAGGGAAAGCTCAAGACCTGACGTCGCTCAGGGAAAGCTCAAGACCTGACGTTGTGTAGGGAAAGCTCAAGACCTGCCGCGACGTAGGGAAAGCTCGAGAACTGACATCACATAGGGAAAGCTAGAGCCCTGGCATCACAGGCCAGAGACCTGACGTCACATACAGAAAGCCAGAGACAAGACGTCACATAGAGAAAGCCAGAGACAAGACGTCAGCATAGATGGATTGACAATGCTCTTCTTTAACATTTGTTGCCAATTTTCCAATCCACTGGTGTGAACATGCCTTTATGGTAAATGCAATCACATCCCTTTTCTCCAGTCTATATGTGGGGTTCAAGGTTTCCATACAATCTCAACAAAGAAATTATTTCTCAAAATCACATATCGGGATATAGACCATCCGAAACCAGCTGGACGATTGAAAAGACTCTTCATGGGTGACTGGGCAAGGATCCTAATGGCCATTCCTACAAGCTACAGGTGCTGTTCAGAACACAAGCTGTTGTTCCAGGACAATATAATTAATGAAGGACAAAAGGAAGAGAAGGATTCTTCTTTCACTCCCTCGACCTCTTCTTTCCTTTTCCTGTGTCCCTAAAAGACAGGATCTACTCTGGCCCCGTTTTTTTCCCCTATTATGTCCTCCAATTAAGGGATTTACTGAAGAATGCGACGTGGTGAAGAATGGATTTGTAACAGGTTTATTGATTCAGTGGCCCCCTACTGCACCAGTACGGTGACCTGAAGGGTCGGGAAATTTGGCATCCATTCATGTTCTACATACATAATACAAACTGCTACGTGTTAAAAGGATACAAGCCAAAAGGTAAAGGGTTAATGTCCAAAATTCATCCAATTAATCCCATAGCACTGTAGAACAAAAAGGTGATATCCACAGCCTGGCAGCTCTCGGCGGACTTGGAATTATTGAACAAAAGTGCACTGGTCTCAGGTATTATCTTCAGTAAAACTATTCAAAATGTATCTCTCATAATTAAAAAGTACTTTTAATTAAAAGCCCCCTTAAAATTCTGGATATTGATGACCTGTTAAAAATGTATAATTAAAAAAAATATATAATTAAAAATATAATTAATGATTCCGAGCATGCGTGTTTGTAGTTTTGACTTTTGCGTGACGGACTTGTGTACAGGCGAGGCTAAAATCTGACAACAGACCGCTGTCCGCCGAAAATGTACTAGCCTGCCATCCAACATTTGTTGGCCGAAATTTGGACAACAATTGTCTGATGAAGCGTACCAACGGTCGGATTTTAGGCAAACAGGTCGGTCATCACAGATTTCCCTGCCAAAAATCCGATTGCCTGTACGAGGCTTTAGAGTCCAAAAATACTTCTTAACCGCTTCCCGACCGCCTCACGCAGATATACTGCGGCAGAATGGCACGGGCAGGCAAAATCACGTACCTGTACGTGGCCCTTTAATTGCCTGCCCGTGGGTTGCGCGCGCGCGCTGCCCCGATCGCCGCTGGTGTCCCGTGATCGGGTCACAGAGCTGAAGAACGGGGAGAGGTCTGTGTAAACAAACCTCTCCCCGCGCTTCCTACTCTGCCTGTCATTGATCGGCTGTTCCCGGTCATCGGGAAAGCCGATCAGTGACGTCAGACGTCAGCCCCGCCCCCTAATGTAAAAAAACACACACGTCACAGCCCATAACACCTCCCCTCCCCCTAGTGGTTAACTCTTTCACTGCCAGTGTCATTTATACAGGAATCAATGCATTTAAATAGCACTGATTGCTGTATAAATGACAATGGTCCCAAAAATGTGTCAAAAATGTCCGATGTGTCCGCCATAATGTCGCAGTCACAATAAAAATCGCTGATCGCCGCCATTACTAGTAAAAAAAAAAAAAATATTAATAAAAATGCTATAAAACTATCCCCTATTTTGTAAACGCTATAACTTTTGCGCAAACCAATCACTAATCGCTAATTGCAATTTTTTTTACCAAAAATATGTAGAAGAATACGTATCGGCCTAAACTGAGGAAAAAATATGTTTTTTTTATATATTTTTGGGGGATATTTATTATAGCAAAAAGCAAAAAATATTGCATTGTTTTCAAATTGTCGCTCTATTTTTGTTTATAGCGCAAAAAAATAAAAACCGCAGGGGCGATCAAATACCACCAAAAGAAAGCTCTATTTGTGGGAAAAAAAGGACGCCAATTTTGTTTGGGAGCCACGTCGCACGACCGCGCAATTGTCAGTTAAAGAAACGCAGTGCCGAATCGCAAAAAGGGGCCTGGTCCTTTGGCTGCAAATTGGTCCGGGGCTGAAGTGGTTAACACTTACAAATGTACTTGGGGGGGGGGGGGACAGCGTATAAAACATGACATGATGCATCCAAGTGGAGGTAGCCCCCCAACCAGCTGCTGAACATGACAGAGTTCATGTTGATTCATAGAATCTTTCATTATAACCCGGAGTCCATACTATCCGATTTCATATTTACTTACAGCCCTGATGAAGGAGTGTTATATGACCGTGAAACGCGTTTTTTTTTTTTTGTTTTTCAAATTCTTTTATATTTATGATCTCAGTGACTTTACACTCTTAAATAGGGATGAGGCGGGTTGGGATCCTAGTCCGAATCTGCCTGAGCTATCCCTCCAGGAAGCTGTCAAGACCCACCCCCCCCATGCGATCACGAACGGCTGAGGCATTCCCTGCCCTGCAGTCGCACTTATACAAGGGGTGTGCATACATGTGGATTACGATTGGCGTGGCGCAGTGACCGCTTCCTGGCGGGAGAGCTCAGGAGGGTTCAGGCATTCCAAGTAGGAATGAGCTCAGTGCCGGGACAAGGTCATGTAGAGCCCAGGGCAAACATGCCAAATAGTCCCCCCTCCAAGATGTATGAGCATTATGTGCCAGCAAAAATCCCCCCCCCCCCAACATAAAAATCAAGCACTGCTCTACATACTTACTTCCTAAACATAAATTTACCCTCCTCTCAGTACAAATCGTCCCCCCCTACTAAAATTCCCTCCCTCACAGCACAAATCTTTGCCCCCCCCCAGCTAAAATCCCCTCTCCCCATATGCCCCCAGCACAAATCCCCAACCCAAAAAATGTCCCTCCTAGAGCAAAACCCTCAAGTGTCCTCTCTGAGCACAACTCCTCTCAAAGCCCCCCCCCCCCCACTCCAAATCCCCCCAGCCCAAATTCCCCATCCGAGTACAAATCTCCCGCCACCACCACCACAAAGTTCCCCTCCTAGCACAAATACCCCACAATTATTTACAAAAAAAGAAAAAAAGAATTTCCCCTCCTAGCACAAATCCCTCCACAGCCCCACCATGTCACCTTTTCTAGAACAAACACCCCAAATCCCCCCTCCTACCACAAATCCCCCCCCCCCCCAAAGCACCACTCCTAGCACACCTCCCCCGAATGTCTGCTCCTAGAACCATTCTTACCCCCCCCAATTTCATTCTCCTAATACAGATCCCCCATCCCCTTGTGGTGCCCCCCTCCACCACCTCACATGACGCCACAGTGCCCAGGGCGGCCGCTCCTGCTGCCCACCCTTTGTCCCGGCCCTGAGCTCAGGTGTGTTTGGACACCAGTTTTAACCCACCTGTGATATGCCACTGGGTAGCAGTCAGAGCTGATTACCAAATCAAAGATGGTGGAGGCATTCCCCGCAGCATGCATGTATACAGACCCCTCGGCTGTGCGGCAGGGAATGCCTCCGCTGTCCATGACGGGCCGTCAGCGGAGGGATCGCTCAGGAAGGTGACGGGCCGTCAGCGGAGGGATCGCTCAGGAAGGTGACGGGCTATCAGCGGAGGGATCGCTCAGGAAGGTGACGGGCTATCAGCGGAGGGATCGCTCAGGAAGGTGACGGGCTATCAGCGGAGGGATCACTCAGGAAGGTGACGGGCTATCAGCGGGGGGATCGCTCAGGAAGGTGACGGGCCATCAGCGGAGGGATCGCTCAGGAAGGTGACGGGCTATCAGCGGAGGGATCGCTCAGGAAGGTGACGGGCTATCAGCGGAGGGATCGCTCAGGAAGGTGACGGGCTATCAGCGGAGGGATCGCTCAGGAAGGTGACGGGCCGTCAGCGGAGGGATCGCTCAGGAAGGTGACGGGCCATCAGCGGAGGGATCGCTCAGGAAGGTGACGGGCCATCAGCGGAGGGATCGCTCAGGACGGTGACGGGCTATCAGCGGAGGGATCGCTCAGGAAGGTGACGGGCCATCAGCGGAGGGATCACTCAGGAAGGTGGCGGGCTATCAGCGGAGGGATCGCTCAGGAAGGTGACGGGCTATCAGCGGAGGGATCGCTCAGGAAGGTGACGGGCTATCAGCGGAGGGATCGCTCAGGAAGGTGACGGGCTATCAGCGGAGGGATCGCTCAGGAAGGTGACGGGCCATCAGCGGAGGGATCGCTCAGGAAGGTGGCGGGCTATCAGCGGAGGGATCGCTCAGGAAGGTGACGGGCCATCAGCGGAGGGATCGCTCAGGAAGGTGACGGGCTATCAGCGGAGGGATCGCTCAGGAAGGTGACGGGCCATCAGCGGAGGGATCGCTCAGGAAGGTGACGGGCTATCAGCGGAGGGATCGCTCAGGAAGGTGACGGGCCATCAGCGGAGGGATCTCTCAGAAAGGTGACGGGCTATCAGCGGAGGGATCGCTCAGGAAGGTGACGGGCTATCAGCGGAGGGATCGCTCAGGAAGGTGACGGGCCATCAGCGGAGGGATCGCTCAGGAAGGTGACGGGCTATCAGCGGAGGGATCGCTCAGGAAGGTGACGGGCTATCAGCGGAGGGATCGCTCAGGAAGGTGACGGGCTATCAGCGGAGGGATCGCTCAGGAAGGTGACGGGCTATCAGCGGAGGGATCGCTCAGGAAGGTGACGGGCCATCAGCGGAGGGATCGATCAGGAAGGTGACGGGCCATCAGCGGAGGGATCGCTCAGGAAGGTGACGGGCCATCAGCGGAGGGATCGCTCAGGAAGGTGACGGGCTATCAGCGGAGGGATCGCTCAGGAAGGTGACGGGCCATCAGCGGAGGGATCGCTCAGGAAGGTGACGGGCGGAGGGATCGCTCAGGAAGGTGACGGGCTATCAGCGGAGGGATCGCTCAGGAAGGTGACGGGCCATCAGCGGAGGGATCGCTCAGGAAGGTGACGGGCTATCAGCGGAGGGATCGCTCAGGAAGGTGACGGGCCATCAGCGGAGGGATCGATCAGGAAGGTGACGGGCCATCAGCGGAGGGATCGATCAGGAAGGTGACGGGCCATCAGCGGAGGGATCGCTCAGGAAGGTGACGGGCTATCAGCGGAGGGATCGCTCAGGAAGGTGACGGGCCATCAGCGGAGGGATCGCTCAGGAAGGTGACGGGCTATCAGCGGAGGGATCGCTCAGGAAGGTGACGGGCCATCAGCGGAGGGATCACTCAGGAAGGTGACGGGCTATCAGCGGAGGGATCGCTCAGGAAGGTGACGGGCTATCAGCGGAGGGATCGCTCAGGAAGGTGACGGGCCATCAGCGGAGGGATCGCTCAGGAAGGTGACGGGCGGAGGGATCGCTCAGGAAGGTGACGGGCCATCAGCGGAGGGATCGCTCAGGAAGGTGACGGGCTATCAGCAGGGGGATCGCTCAGGAAGGTGACGGGCTATCAGCGGAGGGATCGCTCAGGAAGGTGACGGGTCATCAGCGGAGGGATCGCTCAGGAAGGTGACGGGCCGTCAGCGGAGGGATCGCTCAGGAAGGTGTGAGCTTGTATCTGGAAACAGCTGAGCTCATTCCTAATCTTTGGTCTTAAAGGGGATGTAAACCCTCGAGGTTTGCATTCTCTGCATTAAGGTGATCCTGTGGTGCTGCAGCCCCCCCACCACGAGTCCCCGTTTTACTTACCTGACCCCGATCTTTCTCCGGCGGGGAACGAGCACACCAACTCTACCTGGTGTCTCGTGTCCTGATGGGATAGGGTGATAGTAGCCATTGGCTCCCGCTGCTGTCAATCAAATCCAATGACGCGGCGCTGGGGGGGGCAGGGCCGAGTCCTGCATTCTGTGTGAATGGACACAGAGGCGGAACTCGAGAGCGCGCCCGCAACGGTGTCCACCAAGGAGAGCGCTTCTCAAAAAGCACTTTTGAAAGTGTGAAACGCGTCAGTTTCCTGTGAGCCGTTGTTTGCTGTGGCTTGTACTTTTTTGGATTATTACCTCTTTTTTTTTTTTTTTTTTAACCGCTTCCCGACCGCCCACTGCATATATACGTCAGCAGAATGGCACGGGCAGGCATTTAAAGGGCCACGTACAGGTACGTGCTTTTGCTTTTTGGGGTGCGCTCGCGACCCGGTTGGGAGCTCCGTGACCCCGGCCACGGGAACAGCGGACCCGATCGCCGCTGGTGTCCCGCGATCGGGTCACGGAGCTGAAGAACGGGGAGAGGTCTGTGTAAACAAACCTCTCCCCGCGCTTCCTACACTGCCTGTCATTGATTGGCTATTCCTGGTCATCGGGAAAGCCGATCAATGACGTCAGACGTCAGCCCCGCCCCCTAATGTAAAAAAAAAAACACACGTCAGAGCCCATAACCCCTCCCCCTAGTGGTTAACTCTTTCACTACAACTGTCATTTACACAGGAATCAGTGCATTTAAATAGCATTGATTGCTGTATAAATGACAATGGTCCCAAAAATGTCCGATGTGTCCACCATAATGTCGCAGTCACAATAAAAATCGCTGATCGCCGCCATTACTAGTAAAAAAAAAAATATTAATAAAAATGCTATAAAACTATCCCCTATTTTGTAAACGCTATAACTTTTGCGCAAACCAATCAATAATCGCTAATTGTGATTTTTTTTACCAAAAATATGTAGAAGAATACGTATCGGCCGAAACTGAGGAAAAAAAAAAAATGTTTTTTTTATATATTTTTTGGGGATATTTATTATAGCAAAAAATATTGCATTGTTTTCAAAATTGTCGCTCTATTTTTGTTTATAGCGCAAAAAATAAAAACCGCAGGGGCGATCAAATACCACCAAAAGAAAGCTCTATTTGTGGGAAAAAAAGGACGCCAATTTTGTTTTGGAGTCACGTCGCACGACCGCGCAACTGTCAGTTAAAGCGACGCAGTGCCGAATCGCAAAAAGGGGCCTGGTCCTTTGGCTGCCAATTGGTCCGGGGCTGAAGTGGTTAATAAAGGCATTTGATTTTGAGTGCGGCTGTCCAGAATCTTCCCCTCACCCAATTACGTATGCTTAGCCAGCCCCTGCTGGTCCTACTCTGAGGAGAGCTACCATTTCCAGACACCCTTCCTCAAGCGGCATCTCTTTTCCCAATAGCACCCTCCTAAATCGGTGCGACTCTGCATTTGCGGCCCCGCACCGATTTCAAAAAGTAGTTTTTTTACTACTTTTTGCGATTTCGGGCTGCGATTTACATTGACATCTGTGCAGAAACCCGCACAGATGTCTCTGAAATTGCGGCCGAAAAACAGGACTGACATGCGGGAGTGAAATCGTGCGACTTCAGCTGAACTGAGCGCAGCTACATTCCCGCAGCTCAGTGTGAACCAGGGGGCTTTAACTCTAAACTGTTAACCTGTAAAAAAAAAAAATAGGTGAAAGCGACGCCTATGGAGATTTTTGTACCGTAGTTTGTCGCCATTCCACCAGCGTGTGCAATTTTAAAGCGTGACATGTTGGGTATCTATTTACTCGGTGTAAAAATCTTTCACATTGTACAAAAAAAAAATTGGGCTAACTTTAGTGTTTTTTTTTTTTTTTTTTAATTCCTAAAAGTGTTTTTTTTTTTTTTTTTTAAAACACATTTGAAAAACTGCTGCGCAAATCAAGCGTGACATAAAAAAAAAATTGCAACAGCCGCCATTTTATTCCCATGGGTCTATGCTAAAAAAAAAAATAAAAAAAATTATATATATACCGTATATACTCGAATATAAGCCGAGGCACCTAATTTTACCACGAAAAATTGGGAAAACGTATTGACTCGAGTATAAGCCTAGGGTGAGAAATGCGCAGCTACTGTAAGTGTAAAAGAGATCGTCAACAATGCCCATTTGCAGCCTCACTGTGCCCATTTGCAGCCATTGGTCCCCCGAACTTCAAACTTGGTAGTTAAGTGTTCCTAGATGCCCCCTAGCTGCAGCCAAAATTTGGGGTCTCTGGACCCAAAGGGTCCCGAAATAACATTGCTGCAGATGGACACAGTTGACCGACTTTGGGGCCCCGTATCTCGGGGCCACTTGGTGCTAGGAACCTAATTTGGATATGTTGTAGTGTTGGTTCCACTGGGTTTGCACACCCAATTTGGGGTTCCTAGCACCAAGTGGCCCCGAGATACGGGGGCCCCAAAGTCGGATCGGAAAATGTCAAGCAGTTTTCTGCAGCAGAGAATGACATTTTCCGACCCGACTTTGGGGCCCCGTATCTCGGGGCCACTTGGTGCTAGGAACCCCATGTCGGAAAAAGTCATTCTCTGCTGCAGAAAAGTGCTTGACTCGAGTATAAGCCGAGGGGGGCACTTTCAGCACAAAAAAAAATGTGCTGAAATACTTGGCTTATACTAAAGTATATATATATATATATATATATATATATATATATATATATATATATATATATATATATATATATATATATATATATATATATATATAATATAATATATGTAATTTTCCAGCAAAAAAAAAAAACAATTTTTCATGTAGGCGAGAAATGTCAGAACTGACCCGGTTGGCAAATGGTTAAAGAATCACCAGATTTAAAATGCATTTAAAATATTTTGGGGTGCATATATATATATATACAGTGTGTGTTAGACTGAGGTACAATTCAAGCAGGCTTTTTGTTCCAGCACAATGAATACAGTAAAGGCATAAATGACAAGACAAGCTTCTGCTCAATGCAGTCTTACTTGGTGAAGGTCCTCCTGGTGAAGGTCCTCCAGGTGAAGGTCCTCCAGGTGAAGGTCCTCCCGGTGAAGGTCCTCCCGGTGAAGGTCCTCCCGGTGAAGGTCCTCCCGGTGAAGGGCCTCCCGGTGAAGGGCCTCCTGGTGAAGGTCCTCCCGGTGAAGGTCCTCCAGGTGAAGGTCCTTCCGGTGAAGGTCCTCCAGGTGAAGGTCCTCCCGGTGAAGGTCCTCCCGGTGAAGGTCCTCCCGGTGAAGGTCCTCCCGGTGAAGGGCCTCCTGACCAAAGTCCTTCGCTCCATGTAATGTCTCTCCTTGTAAATGGCAGCAGTCCAGAAGTAGGTTCCTCTAGCGGTGGTGGTCCTAGCACAGCTTTCTCTGAGCCGACACACACACACTGACCACCACAGCTGAGCCCAATCAGAAGCCTGTCAGGGGAAAACCCAAAACATGGTCCACCAGGCTTGGGAATCCACCCCACTCTGCTCATGAGGATTCCCAGCGAAGCCAGAACCAGTACAGGTTTTGAAACGATCATACACTGTTCTAGACAACTTATTTAGAAAGTTTGGAGACCCCTGCCTTAGAAAAACCCTTGAAATAATTTTCAGGTCTTGATGAACCCCTGATAAAATCAAGTCATTGGGGGCCACAAGCGGTCAGTCAGAAGACTGCTCCCCTACAGTTGCGGTCAGAATGTCACCCTTAAGCCTCATACACACGATCGGACCGTGGACCAACTTTCCAGTGGATTTTTGTACAAAGGGCGTTGGCCCCAAGTTGGTATTGCATACACACGGTCGGACTTTTTAGGCAACAAACATGAACGTAGTGACGTTTCAACGTACTGACGACACTTCAAAAGAGGACGTTCGAATACTCCAGCGCCACCTTTGGTCAACTTCTATATTGTTGTCTGACCTTTTGCATTGGTTCTGAGCATGCGTGTTTGTACTTTGTACAAAAGTCCGATGGTTTTGTGTACACACGGTCAGACTTTGCTCCATCAGACTTTTGTTGGCAGAAAGTTGGTGCGTTTGCACAGCCAACAAAAGTCTGATGAAAACGAAAAAAGTTGGTCCGATGGAGCGTACACACGGTCGAATGTTGGTCCAAAACAGCTAATTTGCATGTTTGTTGTCAAAAAGTCAGATCGTGTGTATGGGCTTTACAGATATCTAAAAAGATCATTGACGTCATGCCGTTGACTTTGTGAAATGGTGTTGGCCCTGGAACTATGAAGATACCATTAATGGGGGGTCAGTTAGTCACAACTCAAGGAACCCCTAGCAGCCTCCAGAGGAACCCTGGTTGAGAATAATTGCTCTATAGAATTATCCTTCACATCTTCCCTACAGCTACATAAATGGTTAGGGAGGTAATGGGAGGGATGGAGGAGCCAAGATGTGCTAGAGAACTGACTCTTTCTGGGAGGGGTTACTTGTCTGTAGCTGGTACTTGCAAAATCCCTACCAGGACATCCAGAATTCCCAGCAATTACGCTGGTATGTCCTCTAACCAGGAGGGTATTTATGCTTCAGCCTTTGAAGTGGTTGGTGCTGTGTCTCATTAGCAAATTCATGAGAGCTAGAGAGTAACAGTACTTGCTTGTCCATTGCCGACCTGGACTGACTGGACTACTCTCTTGCCAGCGGTCTACCTAGACCCTGCTAAGATCGGACTACTCCCTTGCTTGCTGTCTACCTAGACCCTGCTTGGACCTGATTTTTCTCTTGCTTACTATCCATCTAGAACTCAGCCTTTGAAGTGTCAGGTGCTTGGTCTTATTCCCAGATGCAGGGGAGCTAAAGAGTAACAGTACTTGCTTGTCCGTTGCCGACCTGGACTGGCTGGACTACTCTCTTGCTTGCAGTCTACCTAGACCCGGCTCAGATCTCATAACTTTCTTGCTTGGTGCCTGCTTAGACCTCTACTCCCACCTGACTACTCTCTTGCCTGCCTTAAACTGCACCAAAAAGCTCCTTTGTTCCAGCCATCCTCTTGGTGGGGGGTCCTGAGATGCCACGGCCTGGACTGACTGGACTACTCTCTTGCTTGCGGTCTACTTAGACCCTGCTCAGATCTGACTACGTTCTCGCTTGGTGCCTGCTTAGGCCTCTACTTAGACCTGACTACTCTTGCCTGCATTGACCCCTTCCTGCACCCGATTACTCTTTTGCCTGCAGCCCCGTGAACAAAAAAAAAAGCTCCTTTGTTCCAGCCACCCTCTTGGTGGGAGGTCCTGAGATGCCACGACCTGGACTGACTGGACTACTCTCTTGCTTGCTGTCTACCTAGACCCTGCTTGGACCTGATTTTTCTCTTGCTTACTATCTATCTAGAACCAAGTGTCAGGTGCTTGGTCTTATTCCCAGATACATGGGAGCTAAAGAGTAACAGTACTTGCTTGTCCGTTGCCGACCTAGACTGGCTGGATTTGCTTGCAGTCTACCTAGACCCTGCTCAGATCTCATAACGTTCTTGCTTGGTGCCTGCTTAGACCTCTACTCCTACCCGACTACTCTCTTGCCTGCCTTAAACCCTGCCTGCACCAAAAAGCTCCTTTGTTCCAGCCATCCTCTTGGTGGGTGGTCCTGAGATGCCACAACCTTGACTGACTGGACTACTCTCTTGCTTGCGGTCTACCTAGACCCCGCTCAGATCCGACTACGTTCTCGCTTGGTGCCTGCTTAGGCCTCTACTTAGACCTGACTACTCTCTTGCCTGCCTTGACCCCTTCCTGCACCTGATTACTCTTTTGCCTGCAGCCCCGTGAACAAAAAAAAAGCTCCTTTGTTCCAGCCACCCTCTTGGTGGGTGGTCCTGAGATGCCACGACCTGGACTGACTGGACTACTCTCTTGCTTGCGGTCTACCTAGACCCGGCTCAGATCTGACTACGTTCTCGCTTGGTGCCTGCTTAGGCCTCTACTTAGACCTGACTACTCTCTTGCCTGCCTTGACCCCTTCCTGCACCTGATTACTCTTTTGCCTGCAGCCCTGTGAACAAAAAAAAAGCTCCTTTGTTCCAGCCACCCTCTTGGTGGGAGGTCCTGAGATGCCACGACCTGGACTGACTGGACTACTCTCTTGCTTGCGGTCTACCTAGACCCGGCTCAGATCTGACTACGTTCTCGCTTGGTGCCTGCTTAGGCCTCTACTTAGACCTGACTACTCTCTTGCCTGCCTTGACCCCTTCCTGCACCTGATTACTCTTTTGCCTGCAGCCCTGTGAACAAAAAAAAAGCTCCTTTGTTCCAGCCACCCTCTTGGTGGGAGGTCCTGAGATGCCACGACCTGGACTGACTGGACTACTCTCTTGCTTGCTGTCTACTTAGACCCTGCTCAGATCTGACTACGTTCTCGCTTGGTGCCTGCTTAGGCCTCTACTTAGACCTGACTACTCTCTTGCCTGCCTTGACCCCTTCCTGCACCTGATTACTCTTTTGCCTGCAGCCCCGTGAACAAAAATAAAAGCTCCTTTGTTCCAGCCACCCTCTTGGTGGGAGGTCCTGAGATGCCACGACCTGGACTGACTGGACTACTCTCTTGCTTGCGGTCTACCTAGACCCGGCTCAGATCTGACTACGTTCTTGCTTGGTGCCTGCTTAGACCTGACTACTCTCTTGCCTGCCTTGACCCCTTCCTGCACCTGACTACTCTCTCGCCTGCAGCCCTGTGAACAAATAGTTCCTTTGTTCCAGCCACCCCCTTGGTGGGTGGTCCTGAGAGCCAAAACCTGGTGTCAGTTTGCAGTAAAGTAACCACTAGGGTTCCCAGCCCATCTACACCATCAGGAGCTTTCTAAAGAGCTTTCTAAAGACCAACTGCCACTTAGGTGCCTTGGGTGAATTCATGTCACCTACCAGGTGCACCGTAACAGAAGGCAATGCCTTGCTATTCTGGCCAGCAAGGGGGTGACATTTTTACCCTCTATATTGATCCAGCCAGTGACAGAATCGCTAATGCCACCGACATCTGCGTTTTATCAGTTTGTTTCCAAATAGAAATAATATCGCGTTGCTTCTTCCAATAAATGCGGTTGCTGCCGTTCTGATGTTTCCAGAGCACAAATTGTGATTGCGATCTGCAGATTCTGAATGCTGAAGCCTGAGGGGGCGGCTGGGAAGGTTTAAATTGCAGTTTCGACCTTTCGGTTCACTTGATAGGTTTCAGAGAGGACAAAGCATCGGGCTAATGGATGAAATCTTATATTTCTCCCCGCTGGAGAGACAGACCTTGGTTTTAAATTTAAACCCATCTACAATTCTCTTTGTGTTTCTTTAGCACAGACCCTGGTTTGAAATTTAAATACCTACAATTCCCTTTGTGTCCCTCAACACCATTGGACGCCAGAAACCCCATTTACATGAAAATGGAAACTTCACTTAAAGTGGAGGGCCACCCTGAAAAAAAAAAACTTAATATAAATGTTAATAAAAATTAAAAAAAAAAAATTTTTTTTTTTTTTACTTACCAGAAATGGCTGTTGCTAGGCAGATCGTCCTAATCTGCCTCTTCCTGTTCCGCGGAGTTGTTCGGTCTTCTGCTCCTAGCGCCGTCTTCTAGTGAATGGGGCGCGGTGTGTTATGGGAACTGTGTGTTACCCACAACACAACGCGTTCCCCATTCACAAAGCGCTGCGTGACTCGCGCATGCACAGTAGGAAACGGGCAGTGAAGCCAGCAAGGCTCCGCTGCCTGTTTCCCTTAGTTGGAATGGCGGCGCCGGGAACCAAGACCCGAGGGACGGTCGGTCTCGGGCGGCCGACATCGCAGGCACCCAGGACAGGTAAGTCTGCTTATTAAAAGTCAGCAGCTACATTGTTTTAAATCCCATAATTTTTTATAAATGTGGTTATGTAAAAAAAAAATTAAAAAAAAATGTACACAATACATAAACAAATGTGTAAAAATTCAAAAGAACAGAAATCTTGGAATCTCTACACATTCCTTTTATGCCGGCCATACAGGTTGCAATATTCCGATCATTGGGCTAGTATCAAAATCCTAAAAAACCGAAAGCGGAAATTAGCGTTTTTAATTGACTGCAAAAGAGATGGGATGGAAATTGCCTTGAACCGAGGAAAAGACGCTCAAACCGATCCGATATAGTCAATGGCCTCAGCTGGAACTGCTCTCTAGATACGCCCCCTGAAGCATTCCCCCCCCCCCCATAGGGGCTTTATCACAGGGGGACCTTTGTGACCAAGCTCCTGGTGGTCAGGGCGAAACGTGTCAAAAGGCATGGCCAGAGCAGTGCCAGCTGAGGCCATACGCCGTGACCACACTATATTGTCAAATGTTTTGGGACACCTGCCTTTACACGCACATAAACGGCGTCTTAGTCTGAAGGGTTCAATATTGAGTTGGCCCACCCTTTGCCGCTACAACAGCTTCAACTCTTTTTGGAAGGCTGTCCACAAGGTTTAGGATCAGCAGCCATCAAATGCAGCCTCACCGGCGCCCATCATATGCAGCCTCACCGGCGCCCATCAAATGCAGCCTCACCGGCGTCCATCAAATGCAGCCTCACCGGCGCCCCTCAAATGCAGCCTCACCGGCGCCCATCAAATGCAGCCTCACCGGCGCCCCTCAAATGCAACCTCACCGGCGCCCATCAAATGCAGCCTCACCGGCGCCCATCAAATGCAGCCACCCCGGCGCCCATCAAATACAGCCTCCGCGGCGCCCATCAAATACAGCCTCCGCGGCGCCCATCATATGCATGCCTCCCCGGCGCCCATCAAATGCAGCCTCCCCGGCGCCCATCAAATGCAGCCACCCCGGCGCCCATCAATCGCAGCCACCCCGGCGCCCATCAAATGCAGCCACCCCGGCGCCCATCAATCGCAGCCTCACCGGCGCCCATCAAATGCGGCCTCACCGGCGCCCATCAATCACGGCCTCACCGGCGCCCATTAAATGCAGCCTCCCCGGCGCCCATCAAATGCAGCCTCCCCGGCGCCCATCAAATGCAGCCTCCCCGGCGCCCATCAAATGCAGCCTCCCCGGCGCCCATCAAATGCAGCCTCCTCGGCGCCCATCAAAAGCAGCCTCCCCGGCGCCCATCAAATGCAGCCTCCCCGGCGCCCATCAAATGCAGCCTCCCTGGCGCCCATCAATCACGGCCTCACCGGCGCCCATTAAATGCTGCCTCACCGGCGCCCATCAAATGCAGCCTCACTGGCGCATATCAAATGCAGCCTCACCGGCGCATATCAAATGCAGCCTCACCGGCGCCCATCAAATGCAGCCTCACCAACGCCCATCAAATGCAGCCTCACCAACGCCCATCAAGTGCAGCCTCACCAGGGCCCATCAATGAATGTTTGCTTGCTTCCATACATTTGGAATTTGGGACACAGACACAGTCCTCCTCCGCCGCCGCTGTGCCTCTGACGCTATGTGCGAACGGAGAGGCGGCTGCCTGCTGATGCTGAGACTTAGTTGCTTGCTGCAGAGAGAAGAGAGTAGGAACACCAGTGGCTGGGTGCCCTAGGCAGCAGTGCGCCCTAGGAGGCTGCCTAGTGGTATCACCGGCCCTGTATAGGGTAGCACAGGTTCTCTGCTGGTGCTTTTTCGACTCCTCCTTTTCTCTGCATGCCACCATAGGAAGCTGCTTCCTATGGGGGCTCATGTGTGGGCATGCACGTGCGTTCATAGACACACACAGGGCGGCTCCTGTCTAGTAATCTTATAAAAGAAAACTACCAAGGGTCTCTTTTGTTGCCTCCAAAAAAATGTTTTATATTATTAGAGGTCTTCATCAATGCTTCCTTTCATATACCAGAACATGGACAGTTTTATTTCCCCCTCTAGCAAAGGCTTTGGCTAGGATTTGCTTTACTTTTCCTCAAGTATAATGCTTTGTTCAGCTTTTTTACAACTCCAGATCTGTTAGAAATTTTCAAAAGGGTTTACCGGCGAGAAAGACCATTGCACATCCATGTGACTTTTCATAGTTTACGTACACAGTTCACCACAAGGGAACACACAGCATAGTGGAAAAGGAGGGCTACTGTGTGCGGCTTATATTTCAAATCAGGCGAGATGCAGACAAGCAGATATCAACCCCATGAACAATTGGTAACAAAACGTGCGCAATCCCAGTAGCGCGAGAAGCTGCCATTGCTTCTTATGTACTCTCCTGATTGGACTGGTGCAGGAAACCCATAAATCTCACAACTGAAGACCACATGCATAGTAAAATGACATGCGTTAACAAGGTTTGGTTCAATAGCAAATTATGGATGCTGGATGGAGGCCAAGTAAAGAAGATCCTCAACAAATGCCATAAAAGTAGGACTTGGGAGGCGGAAATCCAGTAGAAATGTTTTCCCTTTTGTTTTGGAGAGAGTAAGGATATGGATCACTGTCAGGTGCTTGCTGCTGTGTGCATTCCTATGGGGGTGATTTTCCCTCTTTCTGTCCCAGTAACAGTGATGGGAAATCTCTTGAACGCGGCACAGACAGCATTAAACGCTGGAGACCCTGGCTGATGAGCACGTGTAGAGACTAGGGACAACAGAACAGTGGGCTCTGATTATCAGAGAAGAAAGAAGAACCGATACCGATGGACAGAGAAAACACTGGATGATGAGCAGGAGAGCAGTTATGGGAGACAGGAGAGAGCAGGATACGATTATCAGAGAAGAAAGGGGACTGATGGGTAGAGGAAACACTGGCTGACGAGCAGGAGACTAGGGACAGAAGAGCAAGATCTGATTATCAGAGAAGAGTGGGGACTAATGACTAGAGAAGACCTTGGCTATGGCTGGAGAAGACACTGCTGACTAGAGGAAAGCAAGGTCTGATTATCAGAGAAAAGTGGGCAATTGATGGGTGGAGGAAGCATTGGCTGATGAGCAGGAGAAGTGAGACGTGGAAAAAGAGAAGAGCAAGATCTGATTATCAGAGAAGAGTGATCAACTGATGGGTGGAGGAAGCATTGGTTGATAAGCTGGTGAATGGAGATTTGGGACAAGAGAAGAGCAAGATCTGATTACCAGAGAAGACTGGGCAACCGATGAGTAGAGGAAACACTGGCTGATGAGCAGGAGAAGGGAGACAAGGAAAAAGAGAACTGCAAGATCTGATTATCAGAGAAGAGTGATCAATTGATGGGTGGAGGAAGCATTGGTTGATAAGCTGGAGAATGGAGATTTGGGACAAGAGAAGAGCCAGATCTGATCATCAGAGAAGAGTGGGGACTAATGAATAGGGAAGACCTTGGCTATGGCTAGAGAAGACACTGCGGACTAGAGGAAAGCAAGGTCTGATTATCTGATTATAGAAGAGTGGGCAACTGATGGGTGGAGGAAGCATTGGTTGATGAGCTGGAGAGTGGAGATTTGGGACAAGAGAAGAGCAAGATCTGATTATCAGAGAAGAGTGGGGACTAATGAATAGAGTAGACGCTGGCTTGAAAAGACACTGAGGACTAGAGAAGAGCCAGATCTGATCATCAGAGAAGAGTGGGGACTAATGAATAGAGTAGACGCTGGCTTGAAAAGACACTGACGACTAGAGAAGAGCCAGATCTGATCATCAGAGAAGAGTGGGGACTAATGAATAGGGAAGAACTTGGCTATGGCTAGAGAAGACACTGCGGACTAGAGGAAAGCAAGGTCTGATTATCTGATTATAGAAGAGTAGGCAATTGATGGGTGGAGGAAGCATTGGCTGATGTGCTGGAGAATGGAGACACCTTTGACAAGAGAAGAGCAAGATCTGATTACAAGAGAAGACTGGGCAACTGATGAGTAGAGGAAACACCGGCTGATGAGCAGGAGAAGGAAGATGTGGAAAAAGAGAATAGCAAGATCTGATTATCAGAGAGGAGTGATCAACTGATGGGTGGAGGAAGCATTGGTTGATGAGCTGGAGAATGGAGATTTGGGACAAGAGAAGCACAATATCCGATTGTCAGAGGATGGGGACTAATGAATAGAGAAGAAACTGGCTAGAAAATACACTGAGAAGAGAAAAGCAGGAACTAATTGTCAGAGAAGAGAGGGGAACCGATGGGTAAAGAAAACACTGGATGATGAGCTGGAGAATGGAGACATGGGACAAGAGAAGAGCAAGATCTGATTATCAGAGAAGAGTGGGGACTAATGAATAGAGTAGAACAAACCTATTACAGCGCACACATGCAAAACTGACATTTACCTCCAGCAAGGCTATTTAAAACACCTAGACAGACATGTTCAAAAAATATGAGGATTTGGTCACACCATATTGCTATATGGTGTTTAAGCCCACTTACTGTGACAAAGTACCCCATGATTAGTGGGTCCTACACTATCCATAGATCGGGAGATCCTGCTTCTCTGAACCAAGGGAGCTATACTCCTCTATATGGGAGAACATGAGGTCTCCACCCATGGTGTAGGACCCACTAATCATGGGGTACTTTGTCGCAGTAAGTGGGCTTAAACACCATATAGCAATATGGTGTGACCAAATCCCCATATTTTTTTGAACATGTCTGTCTAGGTGTTTTAAATAGCCTTGCTGGAGGTAAATGTCAGTTTTGCATGTGTGCGCTGTAATAGGTTTGTTCTGTTGTATGGTCTTATGGCAGCACCATCTTTATGCATTTTTTAGGGTGTGCCCCCCAAATATCTATTTTGTCTAATGAATAGAGTAGACGCTGGCTTGAAAATAAACTGAGGACTAAAGAGCAAGATCTGATTGCCAGAGAACAGCGGGGAACTGATGGGTAAAGGAAACTACTGGATGATGAGCAGGAGAGTGAAGAGTGGAGATTTGAAGCAGGAGAAAAGCAACATCTTTATATCAGAGAAGAGTGGGCAACTGATGAGTAGAGGAAACACAGATGAGCAGGAGAGTGGAGACTTTGAACAAGAGACAAGCAAGAGCTGAATATCAGAGGAGAAGTGGGGATTGATGATAGGTAGAGGACACATTGGCTGACGAGCTGGAGAATTGAGACTTAAGCCCCTTTCACACTGGGGCGGGAGCCGCGGCGACGGTAAAGCAGCGCTATATTTAGCGCTGCTTTACCGTCGTTTTAGCCGCGGTATTCGGCCGCTCGCGGGGCAGTTTTACCCCCGGGAGGGGCAGAAAAAGGGTTAAAATCCGTAGCGGCGGTATTGCGGCGGTATTACCGCGGTGTCCTATTCAAATCAATGGGTAGGAGCGATGAATACACCGCTCCAAAGATGCTGCTAGCAGGACTTTTTTTACCGTCCTGCTAGCGCACCGATCCAGTGTGAAAGCCCGCCGGCTTTCACACTGGAGTGAATGGGGCCGGTTTTTTCAGGCGGTGTACTGGCGCTTTTTTTAGCGCTGTACCGCCTGAAAAACGCCCCAGTGTGAAAGGGGCCTTAGAACAAGAGAAGAGCAGCATCTGAATATCAGAGGAGAAGTGGGGATTGATGATAGGTAGAGGACACATTGGCTGATGAGCTGGAGAATTGAGACTTGGAACAAGAGAAGAGCAGGATCTGATGGTCAGAGAAGAGAGGGGAACCAATGGGTAGGGGAAAGATCTGGGATGACGAGGAGGAGTGTGGAGACTAATAAATAGAAAAGACAAGAGGAGAGCAAGATCTGATTACCATAGAAGAGTGGGGACTAATGAATAGAGAAGACTGGCTAGAAAAGACACCGGGGACAAGAGAAGATCAGGATCCGATTGCCAGAGAAGGGTATGGAATCGATGTGTAGCGGAAACAACGCTTGCAGTTAAAAAAAATAAAAAAAATTATTTAAACATGCCCCTTTAAAAAAGGGCGCCGGGCACAGTGCAGTATGCACCGCTCTATCACCAATAGATAGATTCATGCATTGCATGAATCCATCTATTGTCACCACTGCCGCCCCCTATTCAGGTGTCCGGCCCCTGATCGGGCGCCGGGCATCTGAATTACAGTGGGGGGTTGTTGCTGGAAGCGCCCCTATTAGAGCTGTAAGCTCTAATAGGAGACCCTATTAGAGCGGTGGGCTCTAATAGGCTTCCCTAAGTGTAAACAGCGGGCGCACGGCTGTGCGTTCGCTGATTACACAGTATTGTGTTAGAGAAGCGAATACATCGCTTCCCTAACACAGACCCGCCTCTCAGCCAATCAGGTTGCCAGGTCTGTTACCTGTAACCTGATTGGCTGAAGTCACAGGCGCTGTGATTGGACGCTAGGCGTCCAATCATAGCAAAAGACAGGAGCGCGGGAGAAGAAGACCTCGGACGGACGATACCAGAAGACAGGAGGAGAGCGGGAGAAGAAGACCTCGGCACCGCTCGCCGCCTGACGCCATCACCAGCTGCACATCGAGACAAGGTAAGTGCAGAGGGCAGGCAGGGGGCACAGTGGCAGCACTTGGAGGGGCACTCTGGCAGCACTTGGAGGGGCACTCTGGCAGCACCTGGAGGGGCACTCTGGCAGCACCTGGAGGGGCACTCTGGCAGCACCTGGAGGGGCACTCTGGCAGCACCTGGAGGGGCACTCTGGCAGCACCTGGAGGGGCACTCTGGCAGCACTTGAAGGGGCACTCTGGCAGCACTTGAGGGGCACAGTGGCAGCACTTGAGGGGCACAGTGGCAGCACTTGAGGGGCACAGTGGCAGCGTTTGAGGGGCACAGTGGCAGCGTTTGATGGGCACAGTGGCAGCATTTAATGGGCACAGTGGCAGCGTTTGATGGCACAGTGAGGCTGTTTGTTTGCGCCCCCCCCCCCCAAAATTTTGAGCACCAGCCGCCACTGGTGGAGGAACTACTGGCTGATGAGCAGGAGAGTGGAAAACAAAGACAAGAGAAGAACGAGATCTAATAATCAGTGAAGAGTGGGAACTTATGGGTAGAGGAAACATCAAGAAGACAAGAGAGAGCCTTGATGGCCACCGGCCAGCAGAGAGCTATGGGAAAGGAAAGGAGTGGTTCATGGCCAAAGAACAGCAGCTGATAAACAGAGAAGAGCAGAGACTATTGGCCCAAACTATTTGTCACGAGAAGCATCCCCACTTCTTTAGACTTCTTTTCATTCTTCTGGATAAGACTTGCGCTGTGAAGACAGATCTGATTAGGGTTGAAGTAATCCATGTCATCAATACTCTGCAGCCATATGGCATTAAATCTCCGCTCAGATCTTGGTAACAGTTCTGTTCACATCAATTGGTTTTCAGCTCAATTTTCAAACCTAGTTCTGAAGAAAAAGGAGCTTTAAGACCCTCAAAACACACCGACATGTTTTATGGGCACCAGAGCAATGAAAAACGATGGAAGGGTAAAGAACCTGCCTGCAGACATTTGCATTTACGACTTTCAAACCTCGATGGAAAAAATCTTTGGAAAGAGTTGAAGGGAGGAAAGTGTAATATGTTAATTAAATCTACCGCCATGCGGTCATCCTAAAACTGTGTCCGATGCACAATGGTACCGATAAAGCTCATTGTTTCCGACTCCTTCTTATTTGTGAATAGACTTAAGCCTCGTACACACGATCGGATTTTCCGACGGGAATTGTGTGATGACAGGTTGGTGGAAAATCCTACCGTGTGTACGCTCCATCGGACAATTGTCGAATTTTCCGCGGGTAAATGTTGGATGGCAGGCTTTAGAATTTTCTGCGAACAAATGTCTGTTGGATTTTCCGTCGGACGAAAGTCCAAAGTACAAACACGCATGCTCCGAAGCAAGGACGAGCCGGTCGGTCTTGTAAACTAGCGCTCGTAATGGAGAATTAACATTCGTGACGTGGCAAAATTATGAAATCTCGAAATGCTGCGCACAATTCTCTTCTTCTTTAACCGCTTCCCGACCGCCGCATATAAATATACGTCGGCAGAATGGCACGGCTAGGCAAAAGCACGTATATATACGTCCTTTAATTGCCTAGCCGTGGGGTCGCGTGACGGGAGCTCCGCAGCCGCGGGACCAGCGGACCCGATCGTCACTGGTGTCCTGCGATCGGGTCACAGAGCTGAAGAACGGGGAAAGGTCTGTGTAAACAAACCTCTCCCTGCGCTTCCTACACTGCCTGTCACTGATCTGCTGTTCCCTGTCATCCGGAAAGCCGAACAGTGACGTCAGACGTCAGCCACGCCCCCTACTGTAAAAAAAACACAACACGTCACACTAACTCCTCCCCGCCCCCTAGTGGTTAACTCCTTCACTGCCACTGTCATTTACATAGGAATCAGTGCATTTAAATAGCACTGATTTCTGTATAAATGACAATGGTCCCAAAAATGTGTCAAAAATGTCCGATGTGTCCGCCATAATGTTGCAGTCACAATAAAAAAAAAAAAAAAAAAAAAAAAAAAAAAAAATCGCTGATCGCCGCCATTACTAGTAAAAAAATAAATATTAATAAAAATGCCATAAAACTATCCCCTATTTTGTAAATGCTATAACTTTTGCGCAAACCAATCAATAATCGCTAATTGCGATTTTTTTTACCAAAAATATGTAGAATACGTATCGGCCTAAACTGAGAAAAAAAAAGTTTTTTTATATATTATTTGGGGATATTTATTATAGCAAAAAGTAAAAAAAATATTGCATTTTTTTCAAAATTGTCGCTCTATTTTTGTTTATAGCGCAAAAAAATAATAACCGCAGGGGCGATCAAATACCACCAAAAGAAAGCTCTATTTGTGGGGAAAAAAAAGGACGTCAAATTTTGTTTGGGAGCCACGTCGCACGACCGCGCAATTGTCAGTTAAAGCGACGCAGTGCCGAATCGCAAAAAGGGGCCTGGTCCTTTGGCTGCAAATTGGTCCGGGGCTGAAGTGGTTAATGGGATAACAATGAAGCTGCTTTGCTGGTGATACTGATGGAGTTATTGCAAATTAATTTTCAAAGGCTTTTTTTTTCTAGTGATATCAAGAATAATATTGTTATGCTTTTTTTTTTTTTGGTGCAAGTTACCAAAACACCATTATCCCGTAGTTTTTAAGATCAAAGATACAACTATGTTGGGGTCCCTTGTTAATTTTATATTGTATTTTTTAAAATGTAACTGCCGACTCCCAAACTGTCATTTGAAGTAAAACACATAACCAAGTATTATTCTACACAATTTTTTTATTGTGCATTAAAAAAAAATTAAAAAAAAAAAAAAAAAAAAAAATTAGACATGCTATCTGCCAATATAACTTAACCAAAAAGTGCATTCTATGCATCCAAAAATATAGAAAATATACCAAATCAAATCATTATTAAACCAAAAAATAAAATAAGGCCTCATGCATGTGTCCTGCTTCTTAATATAGAGGGTCAACAATGCCAAGAGTTGGTGGAAGCCGGGGTCCGTCATCCGGAGATAATTCCGAAAATCATCCGGATTATTCTCCTGGAGCTCCCGTAGCAAAGGCATATGACATAATTGGTCAACATTAATAAAGCAACCAATTTTTGGTCCAAGAAATCCTCCTCTTCTTGTTCCTGGACTGGATGTGGGTCAAAGAAATAACTCCAAGGAAAAAGGAGGAGAAACTGAGACCAATAGATACGGACTCAAAAAAGGGGCTACTTAGTGGAGACAAAAACAGATCGATTCTTCCTGGGTCTATTGAATCAAAGGTATTTTTATTCAGTACACTTGTGTATCTCTCATTAAAAATGATTCCAAATAACTGGATATCTCTACTAACTGGTACAAACAACACCAAACAAAACAGAGACAAAACACCATTTAACAACATGTTTTTTTACTAGTAATGGCGGGGATCTGCGATTTTTTTTTCGTGACTGCGACATTGCGGCGGACACTTCGGACACTTTTGACACATTTTTGGAACCATTCACATTTACACAGCGATCGTTGCTATAAAATTGCAATGATTACTGTGTAAATGTGACTGGCAGGGAAGGGTTAACACTAGGGGGCGCTGTAGGGGTTAATGTGTTCCCTATAGAAGTGATTCTAACTGTGGGGGGAGGGGACTCAAGGGGAGGAGACCGATCAGTGTTCCTCCGTACTGGGATCACATGATCGGTCTCCTCACCGCTGACAGGACGTGAAGCTGTGTGTTTACACACACAACTCCACGGTCCCGCACGGTCCCGTTGTTTTAACGGGCAATAGCGGGTGCCTGGCGGACATCGGGTCCCGAGCGTTGCCGCCGGCGGCGCGCGCGCGCCCCCCAGGCGGCCGGGAATCCGAGGACGTCATATGACGCCCACCCAGGATGGTGGATCCACCTTGTGGGCGTCATATGAGCATAAGGCGGTAATGAAGTGGTTAATTAAGGTGGTTCGTCTATTTCGGCCATTATTCAATTGCTCTACCAATGTCATGAAGGTTTAATACTGGAAATTTATTTATTTCATATATTTAAGAAATACGGACGATTGAATATTGACAGAAATAGTGTGGTGAGCCTGGGACAGGACTACATGTAACAAATATAGCAGTGTCAAATAAATTATCGAATATATCATTTAATAACAAAAAAATAGTGAAAAAATAATAAAAATAGAGATGAAAAATAACAATGGTGACTACATTAAACGATAATAGTAGTGATAAAGGGGAAGGAAGATCTTTTTTCCATACATGCTGGCAAATGTATATTGTTTCTAGGAGGTATGGCACCGTGGCCACGTTTATGCAAAAAAGGAAACAGAGGAAGACAAGGGGAATTATATTCAAATTTAAATTGTCTACAAATTTCAAATTTAATAACTCCAAGGCCATCAATAAATAACACGTTATCTCCTCAGATTCCGCAACATGGCCGGTTGAAGAAACAGCCGTTCAGAAACTAACAGAAAAGCGCAAACTGAAAAGCGCGAAATGAAAAGCGCGAATCAACGCTCACCAAACTTCTACTAAACACGAAATTAGCAGAAGGAGCCCAAAGGGTGGCGCTAAAGAGCTGAAAAAACACGTAGTACGTCACTACATTCGCGTTTGTTGGCCGACAATTGTGTGCCGTTAGTATGCAAGACAAAAGTTTTGTCTGCGGAAAATCCGATGGCGTGTACGAGGCTTTAGTTCCTGCAAACCACATAGACTTCAATTGTGCTTGAGGCAATATTTTGGGAGATCCTTATCTCAGAATGGACACCAAAGAGGTTTGTTTAATCAACATGTTACACTTGCCTGCCACAGTACTTCCCAAATCCTCTTTAAAAACTTTATGAAAAAAGGCTTAAGTGGTACCAAATTAGAAAAAAAATAAAAATAAAAAAAATGTATACATCTCTCATATATATATATATATATATATATATATATATATACATACACGCACACAGTGCCTTGCGAAAGTATACGGCCCCCTTGAACTTTTCAACCTTTTGCCACATTTCAGGCTTCAAACATAAAGATATAACATTTTTATTTTTTGTGAAGAATCACCAACAAGTGGGACACAATTGTGAAGTGGAACGTAATCTATTGGATTTTTGAAACGTTTTTAACTAATTAAAAAATGAAAAGTGGGGCGTGCAAAATTATTCGGCCCCCTTGCGTTAATACTTTGTAGAGCCACCTTTTGCTGCGATTACAGCTGCAAGTCGCTTGGGGTATGTCTCTATCAGTTTTGCACATCAAGAGACTGAAATTCTTGCCCATTCTTCCTTGCAAAACAGCTCGAGCTCAGTGAGGTTGGATGGAGAGCGTTTGTGAACAGCAGTTTTCAGCTCTTTCCACAGATTCTCGATTGGATTCAGGTCTGGACTTTGACTTGGCCATTCTAACACCTGGATACGTTTATTTGTGAACCATTCCTTTGTAGATTTTGCTGTATGTTTGGGATCATTGTCTTGTTGGAAGATAAATCTCCGTCCCACTTTCAGGTCTTTTGCAGACTCCAACAGGTTTTCATCCAGAATGGTCCTGTATTTGGCTGCATCCATCTTCCCCTCAATTTTAACCATCTTCCCTGTCCCTGCTGAAGAAAAGCCCAAACCATGATGCTGCCACCACCATGTTTCACAGTGGGGATGGTGTGTTGAGGGTGATGAGCTGTGTTGCTTTTACGCCAAACATATCGTTTTGCATTGTGGCCAAAAAGTTTGATTTTGGTTTCCTCGGACCAGAGCACCTTCTTCCACATGTTTGGTGTGTCTCCCAGGTGGCTTGTGGCAAACTTTAGACGAGACTTTTATGGATATCTTTGAGAAATGGCTTTCTTCTTGCCACTCTTCCATAAAGGCCAGATTTGTGCAGTGTACGACTGATTGTGGTCCTATGGACAGACTCTCCCACCTTAGCTGTACTTCTCTGCAGTTCATCCAGAGTGATCATGGGCCTCTTGGCTGCATCTCTGATCAGTCTTCTCCTTGTCTGAGCTGAAAGTTTAGAGGGACAGCCAGGTCTTGGTAGATTTGCAGTGGTCTGATACTCCTTCCATTTCAAAATGATCGCTTGCACAGTGCTCCTTGGGATGGCTTGCACAGTGCTCCTTGGGATGGCTTGCACAGTGCTCCTTGGGATTGCTTGCACAGTGCTCCTTGGGATGGCTTGCACAGTGCTCCTTGGGATCGCTTGCACAGTGCTCCTTGGGATCGCTTGCACAGTGCTCCTTGGGATCGCTTGCACAGTGCTCCTTGGGATCGCTTGCACAGTGCTCCTTGGGATGTTTAAAGCTTGGGAAATCTTTTTGTATCCAAATCCGGCTTTTAAACTTCTCCACAACAGTATTACGGACCTGCCTGGTGTGTTCCTTGGTCTTCATGATGCTCTCTGCGCTTTCAACAGAACCCTGAGACTATCGCAGAGCAGGTTATACAGAGACTTGATTACACACAGGTGGATTCTATTTATCACAATCACTCATTTAGGACAACATTGGATCATTCAGAGATCCTCGCTGAACTTCTGGAGTCAGTTTGCTGCACTGAAAGTAAAGGGGCCGAATAATTTTGCACGCACCACTTTTTTCAGTTTTTTTATTTGCTAAAAAAGTTTAAAATATCCAATAGATTTCGTTCCACTTCACAATTGTGTCCCACTTGTTGGTGATTCTTCACAAAAAATTAAAATTTTATATCTTTATGTTTGAAGCCTGAAATGTGGCAAAAGGTTGAAAAGTTCAAGGGGGCCGAATACTTTCGCAAGGCACTGTATATATATATATATATACACACACTGTATTCAAACTTAATTTTGTAAGTACTGCAATTTTATTTTCTGCGAGTGTCTATGACTTTATGATAATGTTAGGCACAGTTTTTCCCAATCTTTTCCAAACAAGTAGGCTTATTGAATTTTGGAATCTTACTGTACGATCGATTTACCAGGAGGATAAAAGGAATGGCCAACTTTCCTGTAGCTGCATTCCAAACTGACCACGCAAACTTCATGGAAAACGAACACATAATGCCAGGTTACTGCTAATGACCTGAAGGAAAATGGGACAGACTGCACTATTGCTGAGATGGCAACTACAGATTGATCATTAGAAAAAAGAAAACATTTGTTCAGTACACAATTATCAGTCTAAATCACACGTGTCAAACCACAAGGCCCTCGGGCCGAATCAGGCCCCGCCAGCCCATTTCATGTAGCTCTTGCGCCTCTCCTGCAGGTGCAGCCCCGCCCTCATCTCCGCCCCCTACCTTGACTCAGCAGTCGACAGCAGAGGACGACAGAACTCCTCCATCAGATACCAGTGCTTCTCTGTGCAGCTACAGAGGCTCGTCTCTGCTCCTCAGTCTCAGCAGTCGACAGCAGAGGAGGGGGGAGGACAGCACTCCTCCACCAGACACCCTTGCTTCTCTGTGCAGCTACAGAGGCTCGTCTCTACTCCTCAGTCTCAGCAGTCGACAGCAGAGGAGGGGGGAGGACAGAACTCCTCCACCAGACACCAGTGCTTCTCTGTGCAGCTACAGAGGCTCGTCTCTGCTCCTCAGTCTCAGCAGTCGACAGCAGACGAGGAGGACAGAACTCCTCCACCAGACACCAGTACTTCTCTGTGCAGCTACAGAGGCTCATCTCTGCTCCTCAGTCTCAGCAGTCGACAAGCAGAGGAGGACGACAGAACTCCTCCACCAGACACCAGTGCTTCTCTATGCAGCTACAGAGGCTCATCTCTGCTCCTCAGTCCCAGCAGTCGACAGCAGAGGAGGAGGAGGACAGAACTCCTCCACCAGACACCAGTGCTTCTCTGTGCAGCTACAGAGGCTCGACTCTGCTCCTCAGTCTCAACAGTCGACAGCAGAGGAGGACAGAACTCCTCCACCAGACACCAGTGATTCTCTGTGCAGCTACAGAGGCTCATCTCTGCTCCTCAGTCTCAGCAGTCGACAAGCAGAGGAGGACGACAGAACTCCTCCACCAGACACCAGTGCTTCTCTGTGCAGCTACAGAGGCTCGTCTCTGCTCCTCAGTCTCAGCAGTTGACAGCAGAGGAGCAGGAGGACAGAACTCCTCCACCAGATTACCGTGCTTCTCTATGCAGCTACAGAGGCTCGTCTCTGCTCCTCAGTCCCAGCAGTCGACAGCAGAGGAGGAGGACAGAACTCCTCCACCAGACACCAGTGCTTCTCTGTGCAGCTACAGAGGCTCGTCTCTGCTCCTCAGTCTCAGCAGTCGACAGCAGAGGAGGGGGGAGGACAGCACTCCTCCACCAGACACCAGTGCTTCTCTGTGCAGCTACAGAGGCTCATCTCTGCTCCTCAGTCTCAGCAGTCGACAAGCAGAGGAGGACGACAGAACTCCTCCACCAGACACCAGTGATTCTCTGTGCAGCCACAGAGGCTCATCTCTGCTCCTCAGTCTCAGCAGTCGACAAGCAGAGGAGGACGACAGAACTCCTCCACCAGACACCAGACACCAGTGCTTCTCTGTGCAGCTACAGAGGCTCGTCTCTGCTCCTCAGTCTCAGCAGTTGACAGCAGAGGAGCAGGAGGACAGAACTCCTCCACCAGATTACCGTGCTTCTCTATGCAGCTACAGAGGCTCGTCTCTGCTCCTCAGTCCCAGCAGTCGACAGCAGAGGAGGAGGACAGAACTCCTCCACCAGACACCAGTGCTTCTCTGTGCAGCTACAGAGGCTCGTCTCTGCTCCTCAGTCTCAGCAGTCGACAGCAGAGGAGGGGGGAGGACAGCACTCCTCCACCAGACACCAGTGCTTCTCTGTGCAGCTACAGAGGCTCATCTCTGCTCCTCAGTCTCAGCAGTCGACAAGCAGAGGAGGACGACAGAACTCCTCCACCAGACACCAGTGATTCTCTGTGCAGCCACAGAGGCTCATCTCTGCTCCTCAGTCTCAGCAGTCGACAAGCAGAGGAGGACGACAGAACTCCTCCACCAGACACCAGACACCAGTGCTTCTCTGTGCAGCTACAGAGGCTCGTCTCTGCTCCTCAGTCTCAGCAGTTGACAGCAGAGGAGCAGGAGGACAGAACTCCTCCACCAGATTACCGTGCTTCTCTATGCAGCTACAGAGGCTCGTCTCTGCTCCTCAGTCTCAGCAGTCGACAGCAGAGGAGGGGAGAGGACAGCACTCCTCCACCAGACACCCGTGCTTCTCTATGCAGCTACAGAGGCTCATCTCTGCTCCTCAGTCCCAGCAGTCGACAGCAGAGGAGGAGGACAGAACTCCTCCACCAGACACCAGTGCTTCTCTGTGCAGCTACAGAGGCTCATCTCTGCTCCTCAGTCCCAGCAGTCGACAGCAGAGGAGGAGGAGGACAGAACTCCTCCACCAGACACCAGTGCTTCTCTGTGCAGCTACAGAGGCTCGTCTCTGCTCCTCAGTCTCAGCAGACGACAGCAGAGGAGGAGGACAGCACTCCTCCACCAGACACCAGTGCTTCTCTGTGCAGCTACAGAGGCTCGTCTCTGCTCCTCAGTCTCAGCAGTCGACAGCAGAGGAGGGGGGAGGACAGCACTCCTCCACCAGACACCCGTGCTTCTCTGTGCCGCTACAGAGGCTCGTCTCTGCTCCTCAGTCTCAGCAGTCGACAGCAGAGGAGGAGGACAGAACTCCTCCACCAGACACCAGTGCTTCTCTGTGCAGCTACAGAGGCTCATCTCTGCTCCTCAGTCTCAGCAGTCGACAAGCAGAGGAGGACGACAGAACTCCTCCACCAGACACCAGTGCTTCTCTGTGCAGCTACAGAGGCTCGTCTCTGCTCCTCAGTCCCAGCAGTCGACAGCAGAGGAGGAGGAGGAGGACAGAACTCCTCCACCAGACACCAGTGCTTCTCTGTGCAGCTACAGAGGCTCGACTCTGCTCCTCAGTCTCAACAGTCGACAGCAGAGGAGGACAGAACTCCTCCACCAGACACCAGTGATTCTCTGTGCAGCTACAGAGGCTCATCTCTGCTCCTCAGTCTCAGCAGTCGACAAGCAGAGGAGGACGACAGAACTCCTCCACCAGACACCAGTGCTTCTCTGTGCAGCTACAGAGGCTCGTCTCTGCTCCTCAGTCTCAGCAGTTGACAGCAGAGGAGCAGGAGGACAGAACTCCTCCACCAGATTACCGTGCTTCTCTATGCAGCTACAGAGGCTCGTCTCTGCTCCTCAGTCCCAGCAGTCGACAGCAGAGGAGGAGGAGGACAGAACTCCTCCACCAGACACCAGTGCTTCTCTGTGCAGCTACAGAGGCTCGTCTCTGCTCCTCAGTCTCAGCAGTCGACAGCAGAGGAGGGGGGAGGACAGCACTCCTCCACCAGACACCCGTGCTTCTCTGTGCCGCTACAGAGGCTCGTCTCTGCTCCTCAGTCTCAGCAGTCGACAGCAGAGGAGGAGGACAGAACTCCTCCACCAGACACCAGTGCTTCTCTGTGCAGCTACAGAGGCTCATCTCTGCTCCTCAGTCTCAGCAGTCGACAAGCAGAGGAGGACGACAGAACTCCTCCACCAGACACCAGACACCAGTGCTTCTCTGTGCAGCTACAGAGGCTCGTCTCTGCTCCTCAGTCTCAGCAGTTGACAGCAGAGGAGCAGGAGGACAGAACTCCTCCACCAGATTACCGTGCTTCTCTATGCAGCTACAGAGGCTCGTCTCTGCTCCTCAGTCCCAGCAGTCGACAGCAGAGGAGGAGGACAGAACTCCTCCACCAGACACCAGTGCTTCTCTGTGCAGCTACAGAGGCTCGTCTCTGCTCCTCAGTCTCAGCAGTCGACAGCAGAGGAGGGGGGAGGACAGCACTCCTCCACCAGACACCAGTGCTTCTCTGTGCAGCTACAGAGGCTCATCTCTGCTCCTCAGTCTCAGCAGTCGACAAGCAGAGGAGGACGACAGAACTCCTCCACCAGACACCAGACACCAGTGCTTCTCTGTGCAGCTACAGAGGCTCGTCTCTGCTCCTCAGTCTCAGCAGTTGACAGCAGAGGAGCAGGAGGACAGAACTCCTCCACCAGATTACCGTGCTTCTCTATGCAGCTACAGAGGCTCGTCTCTGCTCCTCAGTCTCAGCAGTCGACAGCAGAGGAGGGGAGAGGACAGCACTCCTCCACCAGACACCCGTGCTTCTCTATGCAGCTACAGAGGCTCATCTCTGCTCCTCAGTCCCAGCAGTCGACAGCAGAGGAGGAGGACAGAACTCCTCCACCAGACACCAGTGCTTCTCTGTGCAGCTACAGAGGCTCATCTCTGCTCCTCAGTCCCAGCAGTCGACAGCAGAGGAGGAGGAGGACAGAACTCCTCCACCAGACACCAGTGCTTCTCTGTGCAGCTACAGAGGCTCGTCTCTGCTCCTCAGTCTCAGCAGACGACAGCAGAGGAGGAGGACAGCACTCCTCCACCAGACACCAGTGCTTCTCTGTGCAGCTACAGAGGCTCGTCTCTGCTCCTCAGTCTCAGCAGTCGACAGCAGAGGAGGGGGGAGGACAGCACTCCTCCACCAGACACCCGTGCTTCTCTGTGCCGCTACAGAGGCTCGTCTCTGCTCCTCAGTCTCAGCAGTCGACAGCAGAGGAGGAGGACAGAACTCCTCCACCAGACACCAGTGCTTCTCTGTGCAGCTACAGAGGCTCATCTCTGCTCCTCAGTCTCAGCAGTCGACAAGCAGAGGAGGACGACAGAACTCCTCCACCAGACACCAGTGCTTCTCTGTGCAGCTACAGAGGCTCGTCTCTGCTCCTCAGTCCCAGCAGTCGACAGCAGAGGAGGAGGAGGAGGACAGAACTCCTCCACCAGACACCAGTGCTTCTCTGTGCAGCTACAGAGGCTCGACTCTGCTCCTCAGTCTCAACAGTCGACAGCAGAGGAGGACAGAACTCCTCCACCAGACACCAGTGCTTCTCTGTGCAGCTACAGAGGCTCGTCTCTGCTCCTCAGTCTCAGCAGTTGACAGCAGAGGAGCAGGAGGACAGAACTCCTCCACCAGATTACCGTGCTTCTCTATGCAGCTACAGAGGCTCGTCTCTGCTCCTCAGTCCCAGCAGTCGACAGCAGAGGAGGAGGAGGACAGAACTCCTCCACCAGACACCAGTGCTTCTCTGTGCAGCTACAGAGGCTCGTCTCTGCTCCTCAGTCTCAGCAGTCGACAGCAGAGGAGGGGGGAGGACAGCACTCCTCCACCAGACACCCGTGCTTCTCTGTGCCGCTACAGAGGCTCGTCTCTGCTCCTCAGTCTCAGCAGTCGACAGCAGAGGAGGAGGACAGAACTCCTCCACCAGACACCAGTGCTTCTCTGTGCAGCTACAGAGGCTCATCTCTGCTCCTCAGTCTCAGCAGTCGACAAGCAGAGGAGGACGACAGAACTCCTCCACCAGACACCAGTGCTTCTCTGTGCAGCTACAGAGGCTCGTCTCTGCACCTCAGTCTCAGCAGTTGACAGCAGAGGAGCAGGACAGAACTCCTCCACCAGATTACCGTGCTTCTCTATTCAGCTACAGAGGCTCGTCTCTGCTCCTCAGTCCCAGCAGTCGACAGCAGAGGAGGAGGAGGAGGACAGAACTCCTCCACCAGACACCAGTGCTTCTCTGTGCAGCTACAGAGGCTCGACTCTGCTCCTCAGTCTCAACAGTCGACAGCAGAGGAGGAGGACAGAACTCCTCCACCAGACACCAGTGATTCTCTGTGCAGCCACAGAGGCTCATCTCTGCTCCTCAGTCTCAGCAGTCGACAAGCAGAGGAGGACGACAGAACTCCTCCACCAGACACCAGTGCTTCTCTGTGCAGCTACAGAGGCTCGTCTCTGCTCCTCAGTCTCAGCAGTTGACAGCAGAGGAGCAGGAGGACAGAACTCCTCCACCAGATTACCGTGCTTCTCTATGCAGCTACAGAGGCTCGTCTCTGCTCCTCAGTCTCAGCAGTCGACAGCAGAGGAGGGGAGAGGACAGCACTCCTCCACCAGACACCCGTGCTTCTCTATGCAGCTACAGAGGCTCATCTCTGCTCCTCAGTCCCAGCAGTCGACAGCAGAGGAGGAGGAGGACAGAACTCCTCCACCAGACACCAGTGCTTCTCTGTGCAGCTACAGAGGCTCGTCTCTGCTCCTCAGTCTCAGCAGTCGACAAGCAGAGGAGGACGACAGAACTCCCCCTACAGATCCTGCTCCTCTCTGTGCAGCTGCAGCACCCCCCTCATCTCCGCCTCCCCTGGTCTCAGCATTCAGCAGACTCCAGCCCTCCTCCAGACTCTGCACTTTCAGCTTCCCAGCTCAGCCCTAGCTTCTTTCCTTTTCAAGGTAAAGCCTGGTACACACTTTTTTCCGTTCAACCCAGCGGGCTGAACGAAAAATAACTGAAGAGCTCAGGAGGAGCCGCTGTCCGATGTTAATACAGCGACCCCCCCCCCCCCCTTTGACCTATTGCATTCCGACAGGGGGATACCCCCCCACCAGAACACATCGGTCAGCGCTCTCAGGTCATTGGCTGAGAGCGCTGATCAGCAGACCTTTTCCAGTCGTGCCTCTTTGACAGAAGCCGGCGGGTGTCCGTCGTACACACAGGCCGAATGTCGGCCGCTTTCTATTGAACCGGCCAATGCCACCCGATATTTTGGGCCTGTGTGTACTAGGCTTAAAAGAGGAAGATGGGTTTTACTTCCTCCTTTTTCCCCCTGCAAAGTAAAGGCATAATGGCAAAAAATAGGAAAAGGACGGGCGCACTCAAATATAATGCCTTTATTCAATAAAGCTTAGTCCATACCTCAATCAGAGACACAGGTGTAGATGTTACTTGACGCGTTTCGCACCGGTAATGGTGCTTACTCATAGCCGGCTATGATTAAGCTCCATTAACGATGCGAAACGCGTCAGTTATCATCTAGACCTGTGTCTCTGATTGAGGTATGAACTAAGCTTTATTGAATAAAGGCATTATAGTGGAGTGCGGCCGTCCTTTTCCTTTTGCCATTGCCGAGCCGGCACCCTTCATCTCCTAAACACTAGGATGGTATGTACACAAGTGATACCACCTGGAGCGGTAATTACCTTGATTTAAAGGCATAATGGGCTAGTATGCTTCGCATACTAGCCCATTATGTGGCGTTAACCTTCAAACGAAGCCTGCGATGTCCCCCGAGGCCCTCGCTTCCATCTTCACCCCTCTTCCTTCCAGGGCCGTGGACTTCGGCTCTGTGACTGACCGGAGTCGTGGGAGCCGACGGCCACAGCATGGGCCCTTTCTTCAATGCGCATGCGCTGATCATCGGCGCAAGCGCATATGGTAAGTATCTCCTAAACCGTGCAAGGTTTAGGAGGTGTTTACAGTACCTACAGGTAAGCGTTATTATAGGCTTACCTGTAGGGAAAAGTGGTGCGTAAGGCCCCTTTCACACTGGGGCGGTTTACAGCACTAAAAATAGCGCCTGTATACCGCCGGAAAAAAACGGCCCTGTTCACTCCAGTGTGAAAGCCGGCGGGCTTTCACACTGGAGCGGTGCGCTAGCAGGACGGTAAAAAAAGTCCTGCTAGCAGCATCTTTGGAGCGGTATAGGAGCCGTGTGTTCACCGCTCCTACCCATTGATTTCAATGGGATACCGCGGTAATACCGCAGCAATACCGCCGCTACGGCGGTGCTTTGCGGGGGATTTTTAACCCTTTTTCGGCCGCTCGCGAGGGGTAAAACTGCACTGCGAGCGGCCGAATACCGCGGCTAAATCGACGGTAAAGCAGCGCTAAATATAGCACTGCTTTAGCGTCGCCGCGGCTCCCGCCCCCAGTGTGAAAGGGGCCTAAGGGTCTACAACCACTTTAAGGGGGGGTGCACTGTGATGCAAGGGAAGGTGGGGGACCTTAACTTCTGGTGGTGGGTGGCTCTTGACATCCAATGTTGGGGGGGGGGGGGGGGGGGGGGGCTATGGATATCTAGTCTTACAGATATACCTGGTTCTTTTGAGGGAAACCATAATGCTGATGTGGCCCTCAATGAAAAGGAGTTTGACACCCCCTAATTCTGAAAAGGGGCCTCCTGGGCAAAGCAGCTACTCTTAAAACCCCAATAGAGAAATCTGAGAAAAACAATATCCCCATTAGAACGTGGAGGTCCGTCCATATATTACAATACACAGCTCTCACCTTCATTGGGCACAAGTCATTAAGATGACAAATATGTGGCGATCCCACCATTGCAGGGGCCACGGGGGGGGTACCGAGAATCAACAACATGTAAAAGGAGCAGTAAAGGGGTTTTTAATTCAGGTTTACTTTAGAAAAAAATACATTTACAAAGTAATATTTTGTACTTACTTTAGAATCCTTTTCTCCATGTTCACCGAGAGACACAACTGTTGGTTGAAGACTAACAATATACAAGTGGGTTAGGCTGCCACTGCCAGGAGCAGAAGAAATGAGAAGTCACCAAGAAATATCCAGTTTACTCATTTTTTTGTGGAAACCGTCTCCATATAATATGATGACCAATATATCGGGTGGCCTTGCAAGGGTCCCTTTCTCAAGGCCACATAGTGACAATGTGTATTAATACCATGCATATTTATATGCCCCAAAAAACTCAGAGCAACCAACTGACAGTCCTCCCAGGGTGTTATACTGAAGTCCAGTGGTCTCCAAACTGCCGCCCTTTGGACAGTATTCCTCTCACTGACACCACAATAAGGCCCCATTCTTCCCACTGACACCAATAGTGGGGTATAATTCCTCCCACTGACACCAGCAACGGGGCATTTCCAACTCCACCAAAACAACAATGGGGCACTATTCCTCCCACAGACACCAAGGATGGGCCACTATTCCTCCCACTGATACTAATGATGGGGCACTATTCCTCCCACTGACACCAAAGATGGGACACTATTCCTCCCACTGACACCAAAGATGGGCCACTATTCCTCCCACTGACATCAATGATGGGCCACTATTCCTCTCACTGACACCAATGATGGGCCACTATTCCTCCCACTGACACCAATGATGGGCCACTATTCCTCCCACTGACACCAATGATGGGCCACTATTCCTCCCACTGAAACCAATGATGGGCCACTATTCCTCCCACTGACACCAATGATGGGGCATTATTCCTCCCACTGATACCAATGATGGGACACTATTCTTCCCACTGATACCAATGAATGGGGCATCATTCCTCCCACTGACAACAATGATGCAACAATACTCAGGTAAACCACGCTCAATTGGTACTAAGGGGCCCAAAGTGTGCCAAGAAAATATCCCCCCCCCCACACCATTACACCATGACCAGCCCAAACAGGTGATACAAGACAGGATGGATCCATACACCAAATTCTGACCCCCACCATCTGAATATGAGACTCCTCAGACCAGGCAACGTTTCTCCAATCTTCTATTGTCCAATTTTGGTGATCCTGTGCCAATTGTAGCCTCAGTTTCCCGTTCTTATCTGACAGGAGTGGCACCCGGTGTGGTCTTCTGCCGCTGTAGCCCATCTGCTTCAAGGTTGAATGTGTTGTGCGTTCAGAGAGGGCATCCTGGCATACCTTGGATGTAAACAAGCAGAGCTTCCCCTTTTGGGGTGGAGCTCCACTTTAACGCTAAAATAGGTTAGCGCATTAATAATATCCCTCTACATTAGACCGTTGAAAGTTGGGGATAATACGATGAAAGAGCACAGACACGCGATCAAGGAAGTACTTTTGTCTTTTATTAAAAATTAAACAACCTCCCTTATGGGAGAAACTTTTTTTTTCTTATTTGGAAAATAAAAAGGGGGGAAAAAAATAAAACTGCAAATAGTATTGGATTAAGGAGGCAAGGAATAAGCATTTAAAACACCATATGTCTACATCATACAACATAGTATAGGGTCTATATAATAAAAGAAATAAACCACACGCATTACTGGGAGGGGCCGGTTGTGCCCCCCCCCCCCGGTATACAACATACACACCCTCTAAATAAGCAAACTAGAAACAGTTCTCGAAGTGGAAGATCGGCAAGAAGTAGAGGGCTGCTAATCTGCAGCCACTCAGAAACCACGATAAGAGGACACGGAAGAATTATAATGCAATTATTATGTAAAGGGGCCACTCATGATGCAATCGTTATGTAAAGAGGCCACTCATGATGCAATCGTTATGTAAAGAGGCCACTTGTTTTAAAGAATAAGTGCACAGCTGAGGAAATAAAAAAGAAAAAAAAAAAAAGAAAGAAATAAAAGTTTGTTGCTGTAAAAATAAAGAAAAATTGTCCCAATTCTTATAATGATCAAAAGAGGACCTCTCGCCCCAAACTGGTAAAATCTCTTACTCCCTTTTTTTTTTTTAAATCTATGTAAAAGTCATTAAGACTGCAGCATTTAAAGCTTAATTACAGGAATTGAGCTGCTTTGTAAAAAAAGGAAGGTGTAGTCTAAGGAAGTGCATGGCATCTCCTGGGCTTATATCTATTTATTTACATCTGACAGATTTATTGCCCTCCCAAGAGGTAGCTTCGGTGTGTGTGTGAACAGCCCAGTCCAGCTATTATTTACAGTCCAGGTGCATGGCCGGTAAAACTACCTCAGACACCCATTTTTAACCCCCCCCCCCCCCATCACCCATCTGAAAAAGACCCAGACGTTCGACTGGGGAGCGGGGGGGGCGGGGGGCATTAAAACCAGGTGGTTTTATTTCCAGGAGTCTATGGCTGGTGCTTCAGGTCTAAGCATCTTCAACATTAGAGGCGTGCAGCTGTAAGTTTTGCCCCTTCCCTTCCTCCTGCCCAATCACTGAAGACTTTGTAATATGTGAACTCATTAAACAAAATACAAAGGCTTCTGTGAATGGGCAGTCATCACTGCTCTGTGTGTTTTTCTCCTCTCAGCTCTTTGGAGTGTCTCTCCGGCAGAGCCATAAACCTGTCAGATATAAATAATAGAGATAAGTTTAGGAGGGATCCATGCACCTCCTTGGACCTAACGCATAGTGTGCCCTTTTTTTCCCCCTGGAATTCAGCTTTAATTAAGCACTAAGGGCTACTTTCACAGCCGCGGTGGGGGTGTGGTGCCCTCGTTCATATCACTGTTCAGAGGGTATTTGACAGGTGGAGAGGAGGTGTTCTATCACCTCCTCACTGCCTGATCTGACCCTGAAATGCTGCTGAACTCAACAGGAGAATTTGACAAGTGGTGCTGCTTGTCAAACTGCACCGAGTTAAAAATGCTGCAGCTGCGGCGTGTGTGAACAGCCCAGTCCAGGTGCATGGCCGGTAAAACAAACTCAGCCACCCATTTTTACCGTCCCCCTAATCACCCATCTGAAAAAAGAGGCTTTGTTCACACGTTCAACTGGGGGGGCATTAAAACCAGGTGGTTGAGCCGTGGTTTTCCTCATTGCCACCCTGAACACTAACATACAGCAGCTCACATGCTGTGCTTTTAAAAGTGCACTTATTTCTTAAGAACTGCAATGTACATGAGTGGCAACGGGCATTTACTTTTTTTTTTTTTTTGTTTAGGAAAGAAGCTCCAGTATTTGTTTACAATAAAGGGTACGGAGTTGGAAGACTCTACATTGTAGTAAAAAAAAAAATGGTCTGTAGGTGTCAATATTACAGCCTACCCCCCCCCCCCCCACCGCACCCAGGAGGCAGCAGTTTTACATGAACACAGGATCCTCAGGGGCGGGGCTTTCTAAGTTTTCATTTACAGTAATATAGCATTCCAAAGTGCCAGCACTCCACCTCAGTTACTGGTTGTGTGCCCCCGGAATCCACAAAACTGGGGCATCCTGTAACTCTATATGATGTTTAATTTTTTTTTTGTAGGTGCTTTACTATTAGCCTATCACTATGACATGCTAGGACCTGCTGCCCATAAAAGGAAGCCAATAACTAGAAAGCACAGTCAGCACTGTAGAACAACTTGGTTTTGGGGGTCTTGAGAGGCACAGTGGGGTGCAGTAGAGGCAGGTTGCAGGCATCAGGTTTTTGCTGTAAGATATAAAGACGCTCCTAAAGTATATATTTGAGAATGTTATATCTTTTTTTGCACATATGAAAACACTCACTTAGCAATTGCTGAGTGCGCTGTACTACCTGTATATATAGCCTCAGCTACATGCGGTATACAGCACTGTGTTCCGGCAGTGGGACAGGGACGAGTCAGGCTGAGCATTGCTCAGTCATTCACAGGAAGCTTTGTATTCTACGAATGAACACACACATCCTTGTTCTGTCAGAGGAGAGGAGCCATATCCTTTGTTCCTACTAAGTAGGAAAAACAATATTTCTCCTCTCCTAGTCACTCCCATCCCCACACAGTTAGAACATGCTGAGGGAACACAAATTTAACCCCGTGATCGCCCCCCCTAGTGTTAACCCCTTCCCTGCCAGTGACATTTATTAATCAGTGCATTTTTATAGCACTGATCGCTGTATAAATGCCAATGGTTCCCCTAAAAAAAGTGTCAAAAGTCTCCGATCTGTCAGTCGCAATACCACTAAAAATTGCAGAATAACCGCCATTACTAGTTAAAAAAAATAATAAAAAATAATAATAAAAATGCCATAAATCTTTCCCATAGCTTGCAGACGCTATAACTTTTTTTTTTTTTACCAAATATATGTAAAAGAATATAAATTGGCCTGAACTGATAAAGAAATTATTTTTTTTTTTAAACATAAACTTTTGGGCATATTTATTATAGCAAAAAGTTAAAAATATATATTTTTTCTAAATTGTCGGTCTTTTTTTGTTTATAGCGCAAAAAAATTAAAACCGCAGAGGTGATCAAATACCACCAAAAGAAAACTATTTGTGGGGGGAAAAAATATAAAAAACAACGTCAATTTTGTTCAGGTTCAGTGTCGCACGACCACGCAATTGTCGGGTTAAAGCGACGCAGTGCCGTATCGCAAAAAAATGCTTTGGTCATTGAGCCGCCAAATCATCCGGGGGTGAAGTGGTTAAAGCGGATCTTCCCCTTTTGGGTGTCTTTAACCACTTCAATACCGCGTCATTGTCATATGACGCCCACAAGGTGGATCTCCCATCCTGGCTGGGCGTCATATGACGTCCTTGCATTCCCGGCCGCCTGGGGGGCGCGCGCCCGCGGCATCGCTCGGGACCCGGTGCGAGTGCCCGGCGGCCGCGATGTCCGCCGGGCACCCGCGATTGCCCATTAAAGCAACGGGACCGTGGAGCTGTGTGTGTAAACACACAGCTCCACGTCCTGTCAGCGGGGAGGAGACCGATCATGTGATCCCAGTACGGAGGAACACTGATCGGTCTCCTCCCCTTGAGTCCCCTCCCCCCACAGTTAGAATCACTCCTATAGGGACACACATTAACCCCTGCAGCGCCCCCTAGTGTTAACCCCTTCCCTGCCAGTCACACTTACACAGTAATCATTGCAATTTTATAGCAACGATCGCTGTGTAAATGTGAATGGTTCCAAAAATGTGTCAAAAGTGTCCGCCGCAATGTCGCAGTCACGAAAAAAAATAAATAAATAAAATCGCAGATCGCCGCCATTACTAGTAAAAAAATAAAAATAAAAAAAAAAATTCAATAAATCTATCCCCTATTTTGTAGACGCTATAACTTTTGCGCAAACCGATCAATATATGCTTATTGCGATTTTTTTTACCAAAAATATGTAGAAGAATACGTATCGGCCTAAACTGAGGAAAAAAATAGTTTTTTTTTTTAAAAAAAATGGGATATTTATTATAGCAAAAAGTAAAAAATATTGTGTTTTTTTTTCAAAATTGTCGCTCTTCTTTTGTTTATAGCGCAAAAAATAAAAACCGCAGGAGCGATCAAATACCACCAAAAGAAAGCTCTATTTGTGGGAAAAAAAGGACGTCAATTTTGTTTGGGTGTAACGTCGCACGACCGCGCAATTGTTAGTTAAAGCGACGCAGTGCCGAATCGCAAAAAGTGCTCTGGAAAGGAAGGGTGTTTAAAAGCCCTGTATTGAAGTGGTTAAAACTATTTTAATGAAAAAAAAAAAAAAAAATGTAAAAAAAAAAAAAATTATAATGAATAAGAATAGGTATAGTATATATCATTTTTTTATTATTATTAAAATAGTTTTAAAGACAACTATTTTAATAAGAAATAAATAAAAATGGTATATATCATGAACCTCAACACCTTTGGAATTAATTTAACCTTTCCGAATAGTAAAGATCAGACTCCTGGCCACACTACAGATCGGGAACGACATTATAAGCAGCAATGGAACCTCGCTCTATATTTCCGATCCGCAGAATTCCTCTCCATATGGGATTAACCTGCCCATCAAACGAGAGCGGCTTTCTCTTTAGAAGTCTTCTCCCCCCCCCCCCTCCCTCCTTCATCCTAATGATAGTATTCCGGTAGGGAATCCTCCCCTGAGAATCTGCCATCTGTTGCTCTGTGCAGGGTCTTGATATAGAACGTCAGGACCTTTTGCCGATCGCTACTTGGATTTCCCCCGATGAGGACGACACGCGTCAGAGAGAGAGAGGCTGGTAGGGGAAGCTCGTGCTCTCTAGCAGTCGGCTCTCGCAATGAAGGTGTTGTGTAACTTTTCTGAAATTTGTAATTAAATTTTTATTGTGGGTGCCGCAGCAAAAAAGTCAATGAAAAAATAAAAACAGATGGGGGGGGGGGGGGGTTTCAGTTCCTCTTTAAGACTCGGCAGGTTCAGGCGTCTTACTGCGAGTCCCGCTGTGCAGAGAGAGACGCAGGAGGCCGATATAAAAGACAGATCCTTCTTCTATCTACAAGGAGAATTTTTTTTTTAATGAATACATAAACTGGGACTTATGGAGATGCCTAGATATTATATAGCAGTGATGGTGAACCTTTTTGAGCCCGAGTGCCCAAACAGAAATAAATACATTGGTTTTTGTGTTGCAAAGTGCCAACACTGCAATTTGCGCGAGAGAGAAAGAGAGAGAGAGAGAGAGAGAGAGAGAGAGAGAGAGAGAGAGAGAGGAGAGAGAGAGAGAGAGAGAGAGAGGGGGCAGAGAGAGAGAGAGAGAGAGAGGGGGGGCAGAGAGAGAGAGAGAGAGAGAGAGGGGGGCAGAGAGAGAGAGAGAGAGAGAGAGAGGGGGGCAGAGAGAGAGAGAGAGAGGGAGAGGGGGGGGGGAGAGAGAGAGAGAGAGAGAGAGAGAGAGAGAGAGAGAGAGAGAGAGAGGGGGGGGGCAGAGATATGCTGAAAGAGAGAGGGAGGGGGGTGTGAGAGATATGCTGAGAGAGAGAGGGAGGGGGTGTGAGAGAGATTCTGAGAGAGGGGGAACAGAGAGAGGGAGGGGGGCTGAGAGAGAGGGAGAGGGGCTGGGAGAGGGGGAGGGGCTGAGAGAGAGGGAGCAGAGAGAGAGGGGTGTGAGAGATATGCTGAGAGAGAGAGGGAGGGGGGTGTGAGAGATATGCTGAGAGAGAGAGGGAGGGGGGTGTGAGAGATATGCTGAGAGAGAGAGGGAGGGGGGTGTGAGAGATTCTGAGAGAGGGGGAACAGAGAGAGGGAGGGGGGCTGAGAGAGAGGGAGAGGGGGACAGAGAGAGCGAGAGCGAGAGAGAGAGAGAGCGCGAGAGAGAGAGAGAGAGAGAGAGGTGCGAGAGATATGCTGAAAGAGAGAGGGAGGGGGCTGAGAGAGAGGGAGGGGTGTGATAGAGAGAGGGGCAAATGAGAAAGGTAGAGGGGCTGAGAGAGAGGGGTGTGAGAGAAATGCTGAGAGAGAGGGGGGACAGAGAGAGGGGGACACAAAGAGGGGGGGCTGAGAGGAGAGAGAGACCTCTAGCTCTGTCCTGGACCCTCTCGTGTGCCCACAGAGATGGCTTTGCGTGCCAGCTGTGGCAGGCGTGCCATAGGTTCGCCATCACTGTCATATAGTGATCAGTGCCCTATGTGGCCGATAGCTAGGCCTGTGCACCACCACAAGGGATGCCCGTAGGGTGCAAGAGCCAAAAGGAAAAGGCGGTTTTGTATCGGTACAGGTGAGGTCTAAGCCCCCCTGTTCACACCGCCTTAGAAATCACGCTACTTCAGCACAATATCAGTGCGATTTGCAGTGGCAATTTCATTGCGGCGTGGCACTCAAAGGATATGTAAAAGGTTTGTCCTTTGTTTTTTTTTTTACCGATTTAAGAACGGCCGCCGTCAACGACGATGGCACAATGACTCTCCTGCACGATGTACAGCGGGTCGCACAGGCTCAGTTGCGGGCGGGCGCACGCTCGCTCCCGCTGCACGAGCATTCCCGTGGGGCGGGGGGACTCGATGTCCTCCGGCGGCCCGCGATTGCCTTGTACACAGGCAGACTGGGGAAAAGTAAAAAAATTATCCACACTCCGGTTGTTGCTCTTAAAATTTCTTAATTTTATTGAATATCCAAAGTGAACAAAATGCTGCTTGAATCAGTTGACGCGTTTCGGCCTATAAGGCCTTAGTCATAACCACATAACCCATGACTATGTAAAACAAGGCATTTCCTCGTTCTGACAGGTGACATGACATGGATCTACTGTTCCCAGTGGTCGGGAACAGTGATCTCTGTCATGTTCCAGTAAGCTCACCCCCCCCCACGCCCTTCAATTAGAAACACTCATAGGGAACCCATTTAACCACTTGATCGCCCCCCTAGTGTTAACCTCTTCTCTGCCAGTGACATTTACAGTAATCAGTGGCTATTTTTAGCTCTGATCGTTGTATAAATGTCACTGGTCCCAAAAAAAAAAAGTGTCAAAAGTGCCCGATCTGTTCGCCGCAATCCCGATAAAAATATAAAAAAAAAAAAAAAAAAAAATCGCAGATCACCGCCATTACTAGTAAAAAAATAAATAATAAAAATGCCATAAATCTATTCCCTATTTTGTAGGCGCTATAATTTTTGGCCAAACCAATCAATATACACTTATTGCGATTTTTTTTAACCAAAAATATGTAGAATATATATCGGCCTAAACTGATGAAAAATTTGTTTTAAAAAAAATTAAAATTAAAAAATGGGATATATATTATAGCACAAAGTTAATATTGTTTTTTTTTTTCTCAAAATTGTCGCTATTTTTTTGTTTATAGTACAAAAAAAAAAAAAAAAAAAAAAAAAAAAAAAAAAAAAAAAACGCAGACGTGGTCAAGTACCACCAAAATAAATAATTTTTTCCATCTATTTGGAACGTTAAAAAGGACGTTAATTTTGTTTAAGTACAGCGTTGCACGACTGCGCAATTGTCAGTTAAAGCGACACAGCGCCGTATCGCTCTGGTCATTAAGGGGATAAAACCTTTCCGGGGCTGAAGTGGTTAAAAAAAAACATATCATACCTCCTCTATGCAGTCGGTTTTTCTTTCAATCTATCCCATCAAGAGCCAGTGTCTTGTCGAGAACTGCCCCCCCATTGGTTAGTGTCCGCCCTGTACCGCGCTTGCGCAGTACGGAGGACAAAGGAGACGCCAAAAGTCTCCGGAGATGAACGGCGCCTGCGCACTTAATAGTACCTTCTGCCCTGAGTCCAGGTTCAAGCCCCACCATGCAAGTGGACATAGAGTTTGAATAAAAATTTGCTGAGCGTAGCGAGGCCGCGCCCCGAAGCGAGGCGAGTCTGCGAGGGGCCTTGTTACTAAGTGCCGTTTTACCTCATCTACCGTATGTCCACTTGCATGGTGGGGCTTGGACCTGGACTCAGGGCAGAAGTTACTATTAAGTGCGCAGGCGGCGTTCATCTTCAGAGACTTTCGGCATCTCCTTGTCCTCCGCATCCACGCCGCGGCGCACTTACGGAAGTGGGAAAGTGTCAAAGACAGGTATCCTGTCCCCCCCCCCCCCGAAAGGTGCCAATTGTGACACCGGAAGGGGGGAGGAATCCGATGAGCGGTTTACAACCCCTTTAATTCTATATTATACATACGGGTGACAGCAGATTCTCATTCTCAGCTCGACTGGAGAATTCCTTTAAAATTATCAGCAAGAAAACGGCGCCCAATCAAAACCATTTGAAATAAAAAAAAGGTCAAAGGTCCTGTAAACAAAATACTTTTTTTTTTTTTGTTTTAATTTGAATAACATTCTCAAATAAATAAATTTGGGAGCTCCTTCGATGACGGTCTAGAAATCCCATAGAAAACATTTCCAGCCACTACCGGTGGGGTGACCTCAGCCTACAGAAGGCATTTCATCAGATTAGGCGACCCGTCAGAATGTGTGACGGTTCGTCGCCGCCATCTTGCTACACCCCGCACCCCTCCACAGTAAGGATACACAGAGAAGGGGGAAAGCAGACATCTTGCTACACCCCGCACCCCTCCACAGTAAGGATACACTGAGAAGGGGGGAAAGCGGACATCTTGCTACACCCAGCACTCCTCCACAGTAAGGATACACTGAGAAGGGGGGAAACGGACATCTTGCTACACCCCGCACTCCTCCACAGTAAGGATACACTGAGAAGGGGGGAAAGCGGACATCTTGCTACACCCCGCACTCCTCCACAGTAAGGATACACTGAGAAGGGGGGAAACGGACATCTTGCTACACCCAGCACCCCTCCACAGTAAGGATACACTGAGAGGGGGGGGGGGAGCAGACATCTTGCTACACCCCGCACTCCTCCACAGTAAGGATACATTGAGAATGGGGAAAGCGGACATCTTGCTATACCCAGCACTCCTCCACAGTAAGGATACACTGAGAAGGGGGGGAAGCGGACATCTTGCTACACCCCACACTCCTCCACAGTAAGGATACATTGAGAAGGGGGAAAGCGGACATCTTGCTACACCCACCGGAGTTTTGCATTTTACACTTATTTCTAACAGTAAAGTGAGTATATATAACGAAATACAGAACTTAGATCTCCGTCTGAATGTTTACATGTTTAACTTTAAAAGCAGCAAACTTCTGTCAGATGAGCAAACCTGTGAGATCAGCAGGCTTCCTGCTGCTTTTTAAAATTCAACATCTAACCAGTCAGAGTTCTAACTACAGTGGAACCTTGGTTTACGAGTAACTCGGTTAACGAGCGTTTTGAAAGATGAGCAACTTTTTTTTTTTAAATTCTGACTCGGTTTGCGAGCATTGTCTCGCAAAACTCAAGCAAATGGGGTGTGCAGTACCGCATTTGGCCAGCGGTGCGTGGGCACCGGTGACACTCGGAACGGTTCGGAGCCGTTCAGAAATACTCAGAATCACTCGGAAATACTCAGTTCCTGAGTGTTTCCGAGTTCAGCTGAGCTGTCCCCGAGTATTTCCGAGGCTCTCTGGTGCCCCCCTCCCCGCCACCTCTGGCCACATGCGGTATTGCATGCAATAGAAGTCAATGTGGAATTACTTATTTCCGTTTCCATTGACTTCTATGGGGGAAACTCGCCTTGATATGCGAGTGCTTTAGATTACAAGCATTCTCCTGGAGCGGATTATACTCGTAATCCAAGGTTCCGCTGTACTGTATTTTAGACATGCGCACAACAGAAAAAATTAGTTTATTTTCGTTTCCGTTGATTCGTAACGATTTGTAAATTCGTAAGTCGTCGGTGTTCGTATTCGTAACGATTCGTATTTTCGTAAGAGTTATTTTTTCGTTGATTTGTTCTTCCGTTAGTTTAATTTTCGTTTATTCGAAATTCGGACGCATTCGTATTTATTCGTACATTCGTAACATTCGTAGATTCGTAATCGGAACATAATTCATAATGTTATGTAATGTGTATGCTATTATTACATTTTAAGAGACACAGAAAATTACGAATCGAAAAAAAAAAAGTTACGAATGTACAAATTTTTTCGTTCAATCCATTCGAAGCACGTTAAGCAGCGCCATTGTAAGGGACACGGAAAATTACCAATTCAAAAAAAAAAAAAAAAAAAGTTACGAATGTACGAATTTTTTTCGTTCATTTTGATTTTTGTTGTTCCTGTTATCGTTTTTCGGATTTTCTTCTTTATTAGATTCGTTGTTTCTAATTTGTTTTTTTCGGATTTCACATGTCTACTGTATTTCATATACCGTATTTATCGGCGTATAACACGCACTTTTCCCCCTAAAAATTGGGGGAAAGTCGTGGGTGCGTGTTATACGCCGATACCCCCCAAAAAAAATGACAAAAAATGGTTGCGGCGCCGAAAAATGGCGACCACGGCCGAAAAAGGCCGAAGCGCGGCCGAAACAGCCTCCCTGCGCTCGCTCGCGAAACAGCAGGGAGGCGGGACTCCGAGTGGAGCCGAACAGTTGGCTCGTTTTTTTTCGGCCGCGCGTCGGCCTTTTTCGGCCGCGGTTCGGCCTTTTTCGGCCGGGCATGCGCGGTTTGTCTCGCGGCGGGAAATTTAAACGTCGGCAAGACTGCAAATGATGCTGGCAAACTGCAAATGACACTGGGCAGGCTGCAAATGACGCTGGGCAAGGCTGCAAATGACGCTGGGCAAGGCTGCAAATGACGCTGGGCAAGGCTGCAAATGACGCTGGGCAAGCTACAAATGACGCTGGGCAAGCTACAAATGACGCTGGACAGGCTGTAAATGACGCTGGGCAGGCTGCAAATGACGCTGGGCAAGGCTGCAAATGACACTGGGCAAGCTACAAATGACGCTGGGCAAGGCTGCAAATGACGCTGGGCAAGGCTGCAAATGACACTGGGCAAGCTACAAATGACGCTGGGCAGGCTGCAAATGACGCTGGGCAAGCTACAAATGACGCTGGGCAAGGCTGCAAATGACGCTGGGCAGGGCTGCAGATGACACTGGGCAAGCTACAAATGATGCTGGGCAGGCTGCAAATGACGCTGGGCAGGTTGCAAATGACGCTGGGCAAGCTGCAAATGACGCTGGGCAGGTTGCAAATGACGCTGGGCAGGTTGCAAATGACGCTGGGCAGGTTGCAAATGACGCTGGGCAAGGCTGCAAATGACGCTGGGCAAGGCTGCAAAGGACGCTTAAATGTAAGTTTTTTTTTTCCCTAAACTTCCCTTCTAAAACTTTTTTTTCTTAAAATTCCCTCCTAAACTTGGGGTGCGTGTTATACGCCGGTGCGTGTTATACGCCGATAAATACGGTACTCAGTTTACTGTTAAAAATAAGTGTAAAATGCAAAACTCCGGTGGGTGTAACAAGATGTCCGCTTTCCCCCTTCTCACGGTCTCCTTAGTTGTGGTGGAGTGCGGGGTGTAGCAAGATGGCGGTGATGGAAGGTCACATTCTGACGGGTCGCCCAATCTGACGAAACAACGGCTGATTAATAACACGTCATACCTGTACATTGTCCTACAACCATGGCTGCTTTGACATATACATGCAACCAGATCCTACAAGTACATTTTTGGTTTACAGATCCTTTCGTTGCGTACTGAGATGTGTCCGGCGTATCGCCCCTCCCCCCCCCCGCACCGCGTAGGTGGTCCGACAACAACGGCTCATTAGCCCTTCTAGCAGACGTTCCTCATCTATGAGTGGCCCCGGGGCTCTCACCTTTCCTCAAGTGGTCCTTCTAGCTAATAATAGATCAAAATAAACTCAGTAAAATGTAACAAAAAAAAAAAAAAAAAAAGCAAACAATAATAAAAAAGGAAGTTTGTCTGAGAGGGTCATCAGTGCACCAAAATCCTGAGCATTATACTGCCAAGCAGTAAAAAAACAAAAGCAACCCCATCCCCCACACATCCAAAAACACACTCAAGTATCTCTATTTACACCGGACAACCATAGGGGGAGGTTACATGAATAAAAGCTGAAAAATAAAAAAAGTCGCCTCTATAGAAAGTGTATGACAGGTCCAGGACGCCCCTCCCCCCCATTCACAGAAATCCTTGTCTTCTACAAACCAATCAAAAATGACGGCCATACACGCTTCAATAAAAAAGTATTTTCCAATCGATCTCTCCCATGTATAGTGGACAAACCCATCTGACCGATACGCCACACGCGGTGGCGACATGGATTTCTATCAATAGTCAAGATACGAAGGTAACTTTTACGATCATTAATCATCTCGGCTTGCAATATGAAATCTTATAATCCGATCGACTGAAATACAAAATCGTATATTCATTAACAAAAAGTATATTAGTGTTAAAAAAATGATCGATTTGCAAAAAATTTTATTTGGATGGTTGCACTCCAGTTAAAGTATTACTAAACCCACAACAGTATAATCAGTCTGTATATGTAGTAAAAGCATGCTTGTTATACTCACTGTGGAACCCAAGGGGTTAATCCTGCGCACTGTGTAAAAAGGGTGTTCGATCCTGTCTTCTCTGATCCTCCCCTTCTTCCACTGTCCACAATCCATTTCCTGATAGAACAGAGCCTTGGAGGCACTCTGCACATGCTCAGTTTGGTGTGTATTTTTTTTTCTTGGGAGGGTGCATGTGATCAGCACAGGGCCAATCAGCACTGCCCAGACAGAGGGTCAGGGGGACCTGCAGCCTCATAGAACAATCAGTGGAGAATGAAAACTCCTCCTACAAGCTTTAACCAGACACTGATAGAAGTCACAAGACCGCTATATACTGCTGATGAGAAAGGGGATTTAGCAGTTTATATTTACAAAAATAATTGCGTTTCCATGTTCTGTGTACTGTGGGAGACCAGATATAGTGACTGCAGGATCCTGGGGAGAGCAGATATAGTGACTGAAGGCTCATGGGGAGACCAGATATAGTGACTGCAGGCTCCTGGGGAGACCAGATATAGTGAATGCAGGATCCTAGGGAGACAAGATATAGTGACTGCAGGCTCCTGGGGAGACCAGATATAGTGACTGCAGGCTCCTGGGGAGACCAGATATAGTGAATGCAGAGTCCTGGGGAGACAAGATATAGTGACTGCAGGCTCCTGGGAGACCAGATATAGTGAATGCAGGATCCTGGGGAGAGCAGATATAGTGAATGCAGGATCCTGGGGAGAGCAGATATAGTGACTGCAGGCTCCTGGGAGACCAGATATAGTGACTGCAGGCTCCTGGGGAGACCGGATATAGTGAATGCAGAGTCCTGGGGAGAGCAGATATAGTGACTGCAGGCTCCTGGGGAGACCAGATATAGTGACTGCAAGCTCCTGGGGAGACCAGATATAGTGAATGCAGGATCCTGGGGAGACCAGATATAGTGAATGCAGGCTCCTGGGGAGAGCAGATATAGTGACTGCAGGCTCCTGGGGAGACCGGATATAGTGAATGCAGGATCCTGGGGAGACCAGATATAGTGAATGCAGAGTCCTGGGGAGACCGGATATAGTGAATGCAGAGTCCTGGGGAGAGCAGATATAGTGACTGCAGGCTCCTGGGGAGACCAGATATAGTGACTGCAGGCTCCTGGGGAGACCGGATATAGTGAATGCAGAGTCCTGGGGAGAGCAGATATAGTGACTGCAGGCTCCTGGGGAGACCAGATATAGTGACTGCAAGCTCCTGGGGAGACCAGATATAGTGAATGCAGGATCCTGGGGAGACCAGATATAGTGAATGCAGGCTCCTGGGGGAGAGCAGATATAGTGACTGCAGGCTCCTGGGGAGACCGGATATAGTGAATGCAGGATCCTGGGAGACCAGATATAGTGACTGCAGGCTCCTGGGGAGACCAGATATAGTGAATGCAGAGTCCTGGGGAGACCAGATATAGTGAATGCAGGATCCTGGGGAGACCAGATATAGTGAATGCAGAGTCCTGGGGAGACCAGATATAGTGAATGCAGGATCCTGGGGAGACCAGATATAGTGACTGCAGGCTCCTGGGGAGACCAGATATAGTGAATGCAGGCTCCTGGGGAAACCAGATATAGTGAATGCAGGCTCCTGGGGAGACCAGATATAGTAACTGCAGGCTCCTGGGGAGACCAGATATAGTGAATGCAGGCTCCTGGGGAGACCAGATATAGTGAATGCAGGATCCTGGTGAGACCAGATATAGTGAATGCAGGATCCTGGGGAGACCAGATATAGTGAATGCAGGATCCTGGGGAGATCAGATATAGTGAATGCAGGATCCTGGGGAGACCAGATATAGTGAATGCAGGATCCTGGGGAGACCAGATATAGTGAATGCAGGATCCTGGGGAGATCAGATATAGTGAATGCAGGCTCCTGGGGAAACCAGATATAGTGAATGCAGGCTCCTGGGGAGATCAGATATAGTGAATGCAGGCTCCTGGGGAAACCAGATATAGTGAATGCAGGCTCCTGGGGAAACCAGATATAGTGAATGCAGGATCCTGGGAGACCAGATATAGTGAATGCAGGATCCTGGGGAGACCAGATATAGTGAATGCAGGATCCTGGGGAGACAAGATATAGTGAATGCAGGATCCTGGGGAGACCAGATATAGTGAATGCAGGATCCTGGGGAGACCAGATATAGTGACTGCAGGCTCCTGGGGAGACCAGATATAGTGAATGCAGGATCCTGGGGAGACCAGATATAGTGAATGCAGAGTCCTGGGGAGACCAGATATAGTGAATGCAGGCTCCTGGGGAGACCAGATATAGTGAATGCAGGCTCCTGGGTTTAGTAACACTTTAAAGTCCATCTTTAAAAAGCAACAAAATCCAGCAAAAGAACACCGGATGAGATGAGAGAAAAGTCAACACATTTCACCCAACTCAACACTTAATCATGATTCCCAAAATGATCGATAATTTTCCTCCCTGGCCAATCGACCCAGTTTGATTAATACATTAGAATGCAAGGAAATCTGTGAATGGGAGAGAGGAGAGGCGGATTGATAAACAACAACATTACAGCTTCCAAGTATGAGAGCCGCAGCCCTAATATCCACACAGGGCCGGAAATAAACCAATAGCCGCAAAGGGCGGTGATTCTGGGCGTGGCATACACCGCATTAGAAGTAACTTTTCTTTCTTCTATAACAGTGAAGACTAAAAAAAAGAGGTTTGCCCGGAGTTCTGCTTTAAGGGGTCGTTCACAATATGTGCAGAAATTTTCATTTTTCTGGCACCTGTCACTTTGGTCTCTTTCAGGCGGGTAGTAAAAACAGGCAACTGAGCTGCAGTTTTACCGCCCACCCGATCTGTAAAAAAAAAAAAAAAAAGCTGCACAGGGATGTTCACATGCTGCAGCCGCAACATTTTTTTTTTAAATTAAAAAAATTGCGGTTGTGCGTCGCTATAGGTTTAAATAAGGTGGCGAGGAGGCGATATGACCTTTCCTCACAGCCTGTCGAATGCCCTCTGAAAATGATCAGAACGTGGGCGGCTCTTCAGAGGGCACCGCTCTCCGCCACGAGTGTGAAAGAGCCCAAAGTGACATCCCAATAAAGTTGCAAAAAAAAAAAAAAGGCAAACTGTGCCTCGTGTTGTACAACTGCAAGGCACCTCTCCCTCCGCTTCCGCACAAAGCTTCCGCACGCAGGCTGGTGTGAACGAGCCCCAAGACTCGGTTCACACTGATGCGATTTCTGATGCGTTCCAAAATAACATTTACATAAAGGCAGTGCAATTCTAATACGATTTAAAAAAAAAAAAAGTACCAGTGCGAGTTTAGTGCAGTGCGATTTGTAGTTGCATAGAGTTGAATGGAAATTGCAGGCAAATCGATTCTCCGATAACACAATTCCTGTTCGTTTTCTGCAAATCTTTGCTTTGTTCCTCATCTCCCATCCCTGGTCCATGTCAGGAGAAAGGGAGAGGAAGGGGGAGAGAGAGAGGGAGAGAGAGGGGGAGAGAGGGGGAGAGAGAGGGGAGAGAGAGGGGAGAGAGAGAGGGAGAGAGAGGGGAGAGAGAGGGGAGAGAGAGGGGAGAGAGAGGGGAGAGAGAGGGGAGAGAGAGGGGGGAGAGAGAGGGGGAGAGAGGGGGGAGAGAGAGGGGGGAGAGAGGGGGGAGAGGGGAGAGAGGAGAGAGGGGGAGAGAGAGGAGAGAGGGAGAGGGAGAGGGAGAGAGGAGAGAGAGAGAGAGAGAGAGAGAGAGAGAGGAGAGAGAGAGAGAGAGAGAGAGAGAGAGAGAGAGGGGGGGAGAGAGAGAAGTGGGGGGGGGGGGAGAGAGAGAGAGGGGGGGGGGAGAGAGAGGGGGGGGGGGGAGCGAGAGGGGGGGGGGTAGAGGAGAGAGGGGGGGGGGAGGGGGGGGGGGGGGGGAGAGAGAGGGGGGGAGAGAGAGAGAGAGAGAGAGAGAGAGAGAGAGAGAGAGAGGGGAGGAGAGAGCGAGAGAGGGGGAGAAGAGGGAGCGCAGAGAGGGGGGGGAGAAGAGGGAGCGCAGAGAGGGGGGGAGAAGAGGGAGCGCAGAGAGGGGGGGAGAAGAGGGAGCGCAGAGAGGGGGGGGAGAGGGGAGAGGGAGCGGGGAGCGAGAGAGGGGGGGGAGAAGAGGGAGCGCAGAGAGGGGGGGGGGGAAGAGGGAGCGCAGAGAGGGGGGGGGGGGGAAGAGGGAGCGCAGAGAGGGGGGGGGGGAAGAGGGAGCGCAGAGAGGGGGGGGGAGAGGGAGCGCAGAGAGGGGGAGAAGAGGGAGCGCAGAGGGGGGGAGAAGAGGGAGCGCGGAGGGGGGGAGAAGAGGGAGCGCGGAGGGGGGGAGAAGAGGGAGCGCAGAGAGGAGAGGGAGAGATACCGACTGTATCCAAATCGCATCAAAACCCAATTAGAATCGGTTCTGAACTGCATCACCTCGCACTGGAGCGGCTCCTTGAAAATCGCACTACAAAACGGATTCCACTCACATCGCATCAGTGTGAACGCAGGCTAAATGCTGCGCTTGTATATTACACTGGGGGTTCAGCTTCCTTTTTATGAAGTAAAAATCCTAACAAATCCAAAAGCAGAGACCACGCAGCACAGCATTATCTGCAAACAGCTAGAGTTGCCCCTTCTGGTGGGATTATGGGAAAGGGATGAGCAGACCGTCCCGAGCGCTATGCCTATAGAAGAATGGGTATCACGTTGCTGAGAAATGCGGCTCCAAACGCCAAGTTCCTTCACTCTGCCGTACCACATAACTGCCAGCAGGGTGCAGCGTGAACACGTTTAGGTCTTTCTGCGCAGCACTTGCTGGAGAAAACAAGGCAAAGCCGCTAAAGCAATTATGGCAACATCGTTCGATTTTGTTTTTAAAAAGGTAAAAAATAAAAATAAAAAGACAAATAAACATAACGAGGTATCCTCAGGACCCAGGGTGTGCATCTGTTAGCTATTATGTATCGACGTGTCTTGAGAATTATTTACAGCGCTGGCAGTACGCATTGTAGAATGCAGAGAGCGCGGATCGCATAGTACTACGCAATCGAGCAGGATGGCTTCCCAAGTTCCTGTGCAATCACCTCTCTCTCTATAAATACACGCACACACAGCGGGCCAGTGTACACACTTATCGTGCTAGAGGGAGACAGACGGCTTCCAGAGGAGGGGAATGGAAGGAGATGGCGGGGAGGTTAAATGAGGAGGATGGTCCCATATTGGGGCGAGTGTAAACAAAGATCGCTATTGGCTGGTCAGAGGAGAGGGGGGGGGGGCGCTCATATGATCTGCCCTTCTTGAAGTGAACACTCAGCATGTGCACAGTGAAAGGTGTCACATACACACTGGCGTCGGTTTGTATAAGAGAGGTGTAAGCAGCAGAGCATTTAGCAAGCTTTGAGCGACTTTTCTCAGGCTCATTCATAACAAAATTTCAGCAAAAGTTTTTAAAAGTTCAAAAGGAGTGCTAAAAGCCTGCTGAGCAGCTCGTTCAAACTGGCAGCCAACGCTCGTTATGGGAAGAGTAAAAAAACTCCCCCCTTAGCCCCCCCCCCTTTAAAAGGACAAGTTCAGCAATTGTTAAACCCCCCCCCCCCCCCCCCCCCCAATAGTGTAACGCTGAGCTGCTCACGCATTACCACCCCAAAGATTTGAATTGGACGTCACCCCCTGAAGCACAGGTAGTGTGTCTATGTGGGATGTTAGTGCGCAGGCGCCCCCCCCCCCCCCCCAAAACCTGTTTATTTTTTTACTTTTTAGAACAAGAGTCTGCAGCCAGAGGCGGGGGGTAACGCCCTGCAGGGAGGCGGCCTGCTACCCGACTTCTCACCGGCGGGGCTTCACACAGTGCAGGAGGCCGCATAGCGGGACAGAGGTGACAGGTGCTCTTCAAAAATTATGATTTAAATTGAGTTGATTTAAAGCGGGAGTTCTGCCCAAATTTTATTTTTTAAAGCCAGCAGCTACAAATACTGCAGCGGCTGACTTTTAAAATATGGACACTCACCTGTCCGCGATGTCGGCACCCGAAGCCGATCTGTCGCTCGGCTCGCGGGTGCTGCCGCCGCCATCTTCGGTGTGGTAATCAGGAAGTTTCCCTCCTGCGCAAGCGAGAGTCGCGCTGCGCAATATGGATAGTCCCTGCTGTCTCTGGGACCCGTGCGTTTCCCAGTGGGGGGGGGGCGTCAGGAAGTGGCATAGATACCCGCAGATTCTGCAGATATCTATGCCAGGAAGTGGGTGAAAATGCCTGTATTATACAGGTATCTGCACCCCCTGAAAGGTGCCAAATGTGACACCGGAGGGGGGTTCCGAAAAGTGGAGTGTGAACCTCTGCTTTAAATCAATTCCACCCTTTGTTACAATTAAGGATGAGCTCAGGCGTGTTCGAATGGCCCACGTGCAGAGCCCGCCAGGAAGTCGGCGCAGCGATGCGCTAATCACAGGCAGTGAGACATTGCACGATCTCTGCAGCGGCGCCGACTTCCTGGCGGGCTCTGCACGTGGGCCATTCGAGCACGCCTGAGCTCATCCTTAGTTACAATCCATTGAAGGAAGGAGAAGGTAACGATCTGCGGGGGGGTGCAGTGGCATAGTAGGAAGGGGGGCTGAGGGGGAAGCAGCCTGGCGCTAGATTTGTACCAGCAGGGCTGCAGACATAGAAGGAATCAAGGACCAGCAGCGGGTATTAGATTAGACCAGGTACTTTAATTTTACCAGGAGGGCTGCAGACAGTGCAGGGGGCTAGAAGTCGTATATAGGAGGAGGCAAAGACCAGCAGGGGTGGCATAGTAGGAAGGGGGGGGGGCTGAGGAGGAAGCAACCTGGCGCTAGACTTTTACCAGCAGGGCTGCAGACAGCGCAGGAGCCCGCAGCCATAGAAGGAAGGAAGCAAAGACCAGCAGGGGTAGCAAAGTCCGGCATTTTAATTTTTTCCCGGTAGGGCTGCAGCCATAGAAGGAGGAAGTAACACCCTGCCGGGGGGGAGGGGAGCTTATTAGGGAGGGGGGGAGCAGCCCGCAATTTGCATTTTTACCAGGAGCTGCTGCAGACAGATCAGAAGGCCTCAGCTCTAGGGGGTATGGATCAGGAAGGTGGGGGGGGGGGAGGGGGGTGGGGGTTTAATAATTCATGAACCCGTCCTTTAAAATATACAAAACCAGAACTGAAGGCTGCTTAAGAGGCTTCAAAAAAAAAAAAAAAAATAAGCTGCTGAAAAAACTTACCATTGCTTTGTAAATGCTTGCTGTACATATATCACCCTTATTAGAGCCTATGGGGGTTGATTTACTAAAGGCAAATAGACGGTGCGCTCTGCAAGTGCTTTGCTCCAGAACTTAGTAAATGGGGCAAACCTTCACTTTGCAAAGAATACCCAATCAAATGCAAGGAAAAAAAAAAAATGCAAGGGAAAAAGAAAAAAAAAAAACAGAATTTTGGATTGCACGTGATTGGATGATGGAAGTCTGCAGAGCTTCTGCTCATCTCCCAAGCTCTGGAGCAAGGGGGGGGGGGGGGGGGGTCTCAAACTGTGGTGGCCCCTCCAGCTGTTGCAGAACTAAAAGTCCCCATGAGGCATTGCAAGGCTGACCGTTACAAGCATGACTCCCACAGGCAGAGGCATGATGGGACTTGTAGTTCCACAACAGCTGGAGGGCCGCCAGTTTGAGATTCCTGTGCAAAGCACTTGCAGAGCGCAACTGCAGTCTATTTGCCTTTAGTAAATCGACCCCCAAATGTCAAAGTAAATGCACAACATGCTGAGAAATGTATGCGCCCTCCCCTCCCCTCCCCCCCCCCAGGCTCTGCGTTGGGTCGCTTCATGTCCACTGCCCAGCCCGATTAATCGCCAATGATGCGTCAATACCACACACACACACATACGGGCGTTGTACAGCCAGAAAAGATTTGAAAGTTAAATACAAACGGTAAAAAAAAAAAAAATGGAATGCTTTATGATGTACTGATAAAAAAAATAACAAAAAGACCAACCCTGTATTCGTAAATTTTTCTCAATTTAGTTACAAAAAAAGACATTTCATCGCCAAAACGTAATGCCCAGCCTCCCCACCCCTCCCCCTCCCCCCCACAAAGCGGCACAAGCTGTGTTTTAGGTACCACCTCTTGCAACTACAAAAAAACAAACACAAAATAATGAAACACCGACACCTGAATTATAAAACTGCAAGTAAATAACTAGCTAAAAAAAAAAAAAAAAAAAAAAAAAAGCTCTTGATGAATAAAAAAAAAAAAACAACAAAAAAAAAAAAAAACTATTTTGAATTAAAAGCTGAAAGTTGGTAAGTCTGGCTCCGGTGGGCCTATAGGTTGCAGTGCAAATGCTATGGGGAGCCTCTGCAGTGGGTAAGAATCGGAGACTGGCTCCCCACTCTATGATCTAGAAAAGCTTTAAACTTTTTTTTAATCGGGCTTTTCCCTGGCTGGGGGTGCGGTGGAGCCCCTCACATTTCTATATTCCTAGGACAGTTGCACTCGCTGTGTTTCCAGAACACATTACACTCTCTCTCTCTCTCCCTCCCTGCAGTGCAACTCGCCTTCTAGTTGGGGGTGGTGCGGCTTTCCCCTGCACCTCCTAATATCCGCCGCTAGATGCCGTCATCTTCCTCCTACTCCGAGTCTCCTCCTTCTTCTGACGACGACTCCTCCTCCTCCTCTGCAGAATCATCTGCATCCACCACAATGTTCTCTTCTTCCATGGTGGACTCCACCAAGTCTTCGGGTACAGATTCTTCCTCCGCTTCCTCATCCTCCTCCTCCTCCTCCTCCTCGTTATCGGTACCTAAAATAGGACACAGATCAAAGATCCACTTAACAGTATTAAGCCAAATCCATGCTAAAAAAGGGTAAAATCGGTCACGATTAGGGCTGAAACAACTAATCGATTAATCGACAAACTAATCGATTATGAAATTAATCGATTACTATTTTCATAATCGATTAACCGCCTGAGATCCGCGCCATAGCCTAATGACGGCTACAGCGCGGATCTGTTGTGCCGGGACGACGTCTATTGACGTCATCCCGGCAACGAGCTGCCTGCGCGCCCCTGAAGGGCGCGCGCGCGGCGCGCTCTGTGATCCGCGAGTCTGTGAGACTCGCCGGATCACAGATCCGAGTAAGGGGTCGATCCCGACCCCTTACCACGTGATCAGCTGTCAGCCTGATAGTGTCACCTATCAGTGCCATCCATCAGTGCCCATCCGTGCCACCCATCCGTGCCACCCATCCGTGCCATCTTTGCTGTGCCCATCAGTACCGACTTATCTGTCCCCACCAGTGCAGCCTATCAGTGCCCACCAGTGCAGCCTATCAGTGCCCACCAGTGCAGCCTATCAGTGCCACCTATCGGTGCCCACCAGTGCCGCCTCATCAGCGCATATCAATGAAGCAGAAAAATTACCTGTTTGCAAAATTTTATAACAAACTATTAAACATGATTTTTTTTTTTTTTTTTTAATTTTCCATCTTTTTTTATTTGTTTAGCAAAAAATAAAAACCCGGCTGTGATTAAATACCACCAAAGAAAGCTCTATTTGTGGGAAAAAAATTGTAAAAATTTCATTTGGGTACAGAGTTGTATGACCGCGCAATTGTCATTCAAAGTGCGTCAGCGCCAAAATCTGAAAATTGGTCTGGTCACAAGGGGGGTTTAAGTGCAAAGTAATCAGGTGGTTAATCGGCCAGTAACATAATGGGGTTAAAAAAAACGAAAATGAGCCTTTTATAGTAAAAAAAAGAGAAAAATCGCTACTGTAAATATTACTTTCACGGTTCTACAGTAAAAAAAAAATGAACCCCTTACAGTAGCGATTATCTGCTTTTTTTTGTACTATAAAAGGGCTAATTTTAGTTTTTTTTAACCCCCCATTATGTTACTAAACGTCTTAGACCTGGTTCACATCTGTGTGTTTTTTGTTGCTTTTTGCAGAAACGCACTACAGTTCATTTAACATGGTTTCCTATGGGACACGTTTACCTCTACGCTTTTTTCAGCCGCTGCGTATTTGGAAAGGGTCAGGGACTTTTTTTTTTTTTTTAACGCAAAACGGTGCTTTTTTGGTTCAAAATACTTCAATGGAGAAGCTGCAGAAAAGCAAGTAATGCGTTTTTGCAGCAATTTGTGTTTTTTTATTTGCCCAACAACAAATTGGCCAAAAAACAGTATGTCTCTTCTAATAGTGTAATCAGTATATCTCCTCTAATAGTATATACAGTATATCTCCTCTAATAGCCTATATACAGTATATCTCCTCTAATAGCCTATATACAGTATATCTCCTCTAATAGTATATACAGTATAGCTCCTCTAATAGCCTATATACAGTATATCTCCTCTAATAGTATATACAGTATAGCTCCTCCAATAGCGTATATACAGTATATCTCCTCTAATAGTATATACAGTATATCTCCTCTAATAGTATATACAGTATATCGCTTCTGTCTGTTATTCTCAGAGTGGATTTGATATTTTGCTCCCTAACCATATAGTTGTTTGTTTACATTTACCACTGCATAGAGATACAGTATTTAAGAATAGATTGCCTTTTT
>CM053033.1:8294546-8447046 GCA_028564925.1 Lithobates sylvaticus | reverse complement strand
GAGGGGGGAGAGAGGAGGAGAGAGAGAGCAAGGGAGGAGAGAGCGCAAGACATTTGTCAAAATGTACCTTCTGCTTGCTTTTCAGCATTGTCGGAAATTTCATGTACTTCATTTTCATCTTCATCATCTCCCTCATCTTCTTCCCCTTCTTCATCATCGTCTTCATCATCATCATCGTCCACTATGACCACACAGTCATCGGTGTTGTCGGGGTCACTGTTAAAACACACAGAACCGTTACCTCCAGGACAAAACACGCAGGCGGAAAAAGGACAACGCAATCAACTCACTGACCTGTCCTCAGCTGCATGGTCATCACTTTCACCTTCCCCCATTAGGTAATATTGCAAAGGATTTGGCCAAAGGTCTTCTTTGATGATCTGCAGAAATGTCATGTATAGTAGACCAAATAGGAGGACAATAGCAGCACACTCACATGAATAGGTGCATCTCTAACATTCTACCCGGAGCTGTCTGTTAGTTTCTAACCACTTCATTACCGGGCACTTTCACCCTCTCCCTGCCCAGGCGCCAATTTTCAGCTTTCAGCGCTGTCCCACTTTGAATGACAATTAAGTGGTCACGCAAACCTGTACCCATCTGAAATGGTATTTAATCGCTGCTGGGTTTTTTATTCTTTGCTAAACAAGTTACCGAAAAATGACCGAAAACTTTGAAGAAAAAGAATAAACAACAAACCCTTTCCTTTGGATCAGTTATAAAAAATAGGTAATCTTTCTTCTTCACCGATATGCGCTGATGAGGCTGCACTGATGGGCGCTGATGAGGCTGCACTAATGAGGCTGCACTAATGAGACTGCACCGATGGGCGCTGATGAGGCTGCACCGATGGGCGGTGATGAGGCTGCACCGACGGGCGCTGATGAGGCTGCACCGACGGGCGCTGATGAGGCTGCACCGATGGGCGCTGATGAGGCTGCGCTGATGAGGCTGCACCGATGGGCACTGATGAGGCTGCACCGATGGGCGCTGATGAGGCTGCACCGATGGGCGCTGATGAGGCTGCACTGATGAGGCTGCACCGATGGGCGCTGATGAGGCTGCACCGATGGGCGCTGATGAGGCTGCACTGATGGGCGCTGATGAGGCTGCACCGATGGGCGCTGATGAGGCTGCACTGGGCGATACCCAATCATGTGACCACTGAAAGACAATCAGTGGACACATGGTCGGCTGACCTTCTTGCCCTCCCCCCTTTAAAAGAGATGCCAGGGCGGGTGTATAAAAAGGTAAATAAATTCAATCTGACCATTCAAAATAAATTCTATATTTGGACTGCTTTGGCAATATTGATAAAGAGCCTGAACTGAACGCACCTTTTCTGCTACAAGCTATCCTGACATATTACAAAATCAGACAATCCTGAGTCCCTTAGCAAAAACACAGTAAGTTCTGGCCATAAACATACTAAAATATATACAGACTATGAAACTTACCGTGGCTATACGGTCAGCTGCCGGGAAGTTGTGATCAGTGAACCAGCTGAAAAAACTTGGTGTGGAGTTGGCAGATTTGCCCTGGTATGACTCTGGGTTTTGTCGCCGCCACCATCGAATGGGAGTGGAGTGGGAGGTGAGGCGCCCTAAATTAGAAAAATAAAATTAAATTATAGAATAATATATATATATATATATATATATATATATATATATATATATATATATATATATATATATATATAGTGTGTATTTTTTTTTAATTATACCATTTAAATTTTTTTATATATATATATATATATATATTATATATATATATATATATATATATATAGATAGATAGATAGATAGATAGATAGATAGATAGATAGATAGATAGAATATTGTGTGTGTATTTTTTATTTTTAATTATACTATTAAATTTTTATATATATATATATATATATATATATATATATATATATATATATATATATATATATATTATATATATATATATATATATATATATATAAAAAAAATGTAATAGTATAATAAAAAATATATATATATATACATACATACACATACATATACACACATACATACACACACTGTATACACACACACGGAAGAGCTGACCAAAAAGAAAAAACAAAAGAATCTTTATAAAGGACACTGCTCACAACAAATATGGTCGGCTAAAAACATGGCCACCTCCACACAGAGACAGTGCAGAACAAGGCATGGTAAGTCAGTAATGGAGAAAAAGATCATCTACAGGAGACCACAAGCAATACTTGTGGCCCTACTACTGTGCTGCTCACTGTTCTCCTTACTGGAGAGCAAGCTGTATCTGAGAAACTGCAGTGCAAGGATCTATCTGCTTTTGTGCCATTCATTTTTTGGATCTGTGCTTCCTCCACCTCTATCCTGACCCCACCAGTCATTAGATTACCAGTCATGGGAAGGGGTGCAGATCTAATATTAGGAAGCAAATCACTGCTCCTTTACAAACATGGTTGCATCCACACAGAGACAACGTGCAGAACAAGGCATGGTAAGTCAGTAATGGGGAAAAAGATCATCTACAGGAGACCACAGGCAATACTGGTGGTCCTGCTACTCACTGTGCTCCCTGCTAGAGAGGAAGCTGTACCTGAGGACCTGCAGCGCAAGGATCTCCCTGCTTTTGTGTCATTCATTCTTTGGATCTGTGCTTCCTCTACCTCAATCCTTACCCCACCAGTCATTGGAAGGGGGCGGTTCTAACATTAGGAGGCAAAACCCTACTCCTCAACAAACATGGCTGCCTCCACACACAGACACATTGCAGAATAAGACACCAAGTCATGGGGAAAAGATCAGCTGCAGGGAGACCACAAGCAATACTGCTGGTCCTATTGCTGTGCTACTCACTCTTCTCCTTGCTGGAGAGGAGGCTGTACCTGAAGACCTGCAGCGCAAGGATCTCCCTGCTTTTGTGTCATTCACTCTTTGAATCTGTGATTAATCAACCAGTCATGGGAAGGGGGGCAGCTCTACCTTTAAGAGGCAAAGCCCTACTTCTCAACAAACATGGCCACCTCCACACAGAGACAGTGCAGAACAAGGCCTGGCAAGTCAGTAATGGGGAGAAGATCATCATTAGGAAATCACAGGCAATACTGGTTGCTACTACTGTGCTGCTCACTGTTCTCCTTGCTGGAGAGGAAGCTGTACCAGAAGTGCAAGGATCTCCCTGCTATTGTGTCATTCATTCTTGCATGCATCTGTGCTTCCTCCACCTTTAGGCTAGGTTTCCACTATTGCGATTTTTGCCGCGATTTTGATGCAACGCCTGTGTATTCTTGAGATCTATGGACCTCAAGTCGGAGCAAAGTGGGACCAAACTATTAAAAGGGACTACTTTGAAGTCGCACAGATATGAACGGTACTCATTGGAAATCATGGGGTACGACTTGTCATGCGACTTTGAAGTCCCAAGTCACACTAGTGGAAACCGAACCTTATCCTTACCCCACCATTTATGGGAAAGAGGGCAGCTCTAACATTGGGAGGCAAAGCCCTACTCAACAAAAAAGGCTGCCTCCACACAGAGTCAGTACAGAATAAGGCATGATAAGTTAGTAATGGGAAAAAGATCATCTGCAGGAGACCACAAGCAATACTGGTGGTCCTAATACTGTGCTGCTCACTGTTCTTGCTGGAGAGGAAGCAGTACCTGAGGACCTGCAGTGCAAGGATCCCCCTGCTTGTGTGTCATTCATTCTGTGGATCTTCTTCCACCTCTATCCTTACCCCAACTAGTCATCAGATCACCATTCATGGAAAGGGCGGCAGCTCTAACATTAGGAGGCAAAGCCCTGCTCCTCGGCAAACATGGCCGCCTCCACACACAGACACAGTGCAGAATAAGGCATGAAAAGTTAGTAATGGGGAAAAGATTAACTATAGGGAAACCACAGGCATAACTGGTGATACCGGTGACTTGTCATTTGCACTCAGTCATCCCTTTTCTTGGGCATCCTTCCAACGTTTACTTCCTCTTTAAAATGTATCTTAAATCTACATTTGTTATATTATCCCATCACCCCAAACATACAGAAATATTCAGAACAGCTGCAAAGCAAACACTTGAACATTTGAGGTGCGAAGCAGAAGTGAAGACAACAAAATATGAGATCACATGCTCTGAAAGTCAACAACCGACGTGAAAGAACGCAGACACGGCACTCACCGGAGGGGCCAAACTGGAACTCTTTGATGATCACGTCGTTCTTGAAATAAGGGTTGGAGTTGAAATAGAATTTGATTTTACAACTTGACTTCAGGTGTGTGATGTCCTCCACCTATGGTAAACAGAAACAGGTTTAGTAGCTCCGACGCTGAAAATGAAGGCCCAGCCGAGTGACACTGAATGAAGAAAAAAGCAGCATCTGGTGACAAGTATCACTATCACAAGGGGCTGATTTACTATAACTGGAGTCAACTTAATCTGGATTTTTAGACCCCAGATATCTCCTCCGCCCTAAAAAGCATTTGATAAAACCGAGATTGGTTTCATCAGATGCTTTACATGCCTGTATAGAACTCAATAAAGCAGCTGACAGCCGCTCCTCCTCCAGTCCCCCTGCGTGTCCTCTGTGCTCCTCCTCCAGTCCCCCTCCGTGCTCCTCCTCCAGTCCCCCTCCGTGTCCTCTGTGCTCCTCCTCCAGTGCCCCTCCGTGTCCTCTGTGCTCCTCCTCCAGTGCCCCTCCGTGTCCTCTGTGCTCCTCCTCCAGTCCCCCTCCGTGTCCTCTGTGCTCCTCCTCCAGTCCCCCTCCGTGTCCTCTGTGCTCCTCCTCCAGTCCCCCTCCGTGTCCCCTGTGCTCCTCCTCCAGTCCCCCTCCGTGTCCCCTGTGCTCCTCCTCCAGTCCCCCTCCGTGCACCTGATTGCTTTGTGCACTGGTCCAAATCATTTGGGGGGAGGGGGGATTATGCTGGGGGGGGGGGGGGTGTTTTTCAGGGGTTGTGCTTGGCCCCTTAGTTCCAGTGAAGGGAACTCTTAAGGCTTCAGCATACCAAGACATTTTGGACAATTTCATGCTCCCAACTTTGTAGGAACAGTTTGGGGACGGCCCCTTCCTGTTCCAACATGACTGCCCACCAGTGCACAAAGCAAGGTCCATAAAGACATGGATGAGCGAGTTTGGGGTGGAGGAACTTGACTGGCCTGTACAGAGTCCTGACCTCAACCCGATAGAATACCTTTGGGATGAATTAGAGTGCAGACTGTGAGCCAGGCCTTCTCGCCCAACATCAGTGCCCGACCTCACAAATGCTCTTCTGGAAGAATGGTCAAACATTCCCATAGACACCCTCCTAAACCTTGTGGACGGCCTTCCCAGAAGAGTTGAAGCTGTTATAGATGCAAAAGGTGGGCCAACTCAATACTGAACCCTACGGGACTAAGACTGGGATGCCATTAAAGTTAAAAAGGTAGACGTCCCAATACTTTTCACAATATAGTGTATGTGGTATGGCTGCGATCGTCAGAAGCAGAATTTATTTTGGGTTGTTCTTTGGTGGTAGTTCATGGTAGTAAGAATTATTTTTTACTATTTTGGCCCAGTTTCTCTTTGTTAATTAATTTTATTTTTATAATAATAATATAAAATAATAATAATAAATATATATATATATATAAAAATAAAAATGGGAGATATCAGTTACCATTTACCACCAAAAGAAAGCCCAATTTGTCCTGAAAAAAAAAAAAAAAAAAAAGAAGAACGCGGTATAATCCACCTGGATGCACTAAGTAGTTGTGATGAGAGGTTTTACTAAGGCCCCTTTCACACTGGGGTGTTTTTCAGGCGGTACATCGCTCAAAATAGCGCCTGTTCACCGCCTGAAAAAAACCGGCCCCATTCACTCCAGTGTGAAAGCCGGTGGGCTTTCACACTGGAGCGGTGCGCTAGCAGGACGGCAAGAAAAGTCCTGCTAGCAGCATCTTTGGAGCGGTATAGGAGCGGTGTGTTCACCGCTCCTTCCCATTGATTTGAATGGGACACCGCGGCAATACCGCCGCAAAGCGCCACTACGGCGGCGCTCTGTGTGGGATTTTAACCCTTTTTCGGCCACTCGCGGGGGGTAAAACGGCACCGCGAGCGGCCGAATCCCGCGGGCAAAACGACGGTAAAGCAGCGCTAAATATAGCGCTGCTTTAGCGTCACCGCGGCTCCCCGCCCCAGTGTGAAAGGGGCCTAACTCATGTCAAAGTTGCAAAATTGTACTTAGGCGTTAACATTTGTTTTACCCTTAAAGCCCCATACACACGGTCGGATTTTCAGACGGAAAATGCGACCGTGTGTAGGCTCCATCTGACTTTTTCCGTCGGATTTCTCCTGCTCTCAATTTTTCCGACAACAAAGTCCTATCGGACTTTTTCCGATCGTGTGTAGCGAATTCCGACGGACAAAATTGCCACGCATGCTCAGATCACATTACAAGACCAAAGCTATTGGCTACTAGCCTCTACGTAGTCCCGTCGTACGCAACAAACGTCACCACGTTCAGAATGATCGGATTTTCCGACAACTTTGTCCGACCGTGTGTATGGGGCATTAGTGTGAAGGGGTGAAGAATGTTTTGGGTAAATATATTAAGGGGTTACAGCTAAAACTATTTTTTCTTTACCTGGTTATCAGTAAAACTTTCACATCTGAAGGGCAACAAATACCATCTTATCATATACAGGACACTTACCTGTAAGTTGTTCATGTAACTCAGTGTGTCCTCATCCCGATCATTTATCATAGCAGACAGCTGAGGATGATTGAGAAACTGAAGCACATTAAGGAGCATCAACACTACATTTGTGTTCATATTATACAGTTTATCAATATACTGTACAGTGCCTTGAAAAAAAGTATTCATACCCCTTGAATTCCCCACATTTTCTCATGTTACAACCAAAAACGTAAAAGTATTTTATTGGGATTTTATGTGATGGACCAACACAAAGTGTCACATAATTGTGAAGTGGAAGGAAAATGATACAAATAAATATGTGAAAAGTGGGGGGGGGGGGGCATTTGTATGGCGCCCCCCGGAGTCAATACTTTGTAGAACCCCCTTTCTCTACAAGTCTTTTTGGGGATGTCTCTACCAGCTTTGCACATCTAGAGAGGACATTTCTGCCCATTCTTCTTCTTTGTAAAATATCTCAAGTTCTGTCAGATTGGATGGAGAGCGTCTGTGAACAGCAATTTTCATGTCTTGCCACAGATTCTCAATGGGATTTAGGTCTGGACTGTGACTGGGCCATTCTAACACATGATATGCTTTGATCTAAACCATTCCATTGTAGCTTGGCTGTATGTTTCGGGTCGTTGTCCTGCTGGAAGGTGAACCTCCCCCCCAGTCTCAAGTCTTTTGCCGACTCTAACAGGTTTTCTTCTAAGATTGTCCTGTATTTGTCTCCATCCATCTTCCCATCAACTCTGACCAGCTTCCCTGTCCCTGCTGAAGAAAAGCATCCCCACCACATGATGCTGCCACCACCATGTCTCACGGTGGGGATGGTGTGTTCAGGGGGATGGGCAGTGTTAGTTTCCCCCACACATAGCGTTTTGTTTTTAAGCCAAAAAGTTGAATTTTGGTCTCATGTGACCAGATCACCTTCTTCCACATGTTTGCTCCCCTCCCCCACATGGCTTCTCACAAACTACAAACAGGACTTCTTATGACTTTCTTTCTCCAATGTCTTTCTTCTTGTCACTCTTCCATAAAGGGCAGATTTGTGGAGAACACGACTAATAGTTGTCCTGTGGACAGATTCTCCCCCCTGAGCTGTGGATCTCTGCAGCTCCTCCAGAGTTCCCATGGACCTCTTGGCTCTTCTCTGATGAATGCTCTCCTTGCCCGGCCCGGTCAGTTTAGGTGGACGGCCATGTCTTGGTAGGTTTGTAGTTGTGCCATACTCTTTCCATTTTCCGATGATGGATTGAACAGAGCTCTGTGAGATGTTCAAAGCTTGGGAGATTTTTATAATCTAACCCTGCTTTATACTTCTCCACAACTTTATCCCTGACCTGTCTGGTGTGTTCCTTGACCTTCATGATGCTGTTTGTTCACTAAGGTTCTCTAAGAAACCTCTGAGGGCTTCACAGAACAGCTGTATTTATACTGAGATTAAATGACACACAAGTGGACTCTATTTACTTATTTGGTGACTTCTGAAGGCTATTGGTTCCTCTAGATTTTAGTTTAGGGGTATCAGAGTAAAGGGGGCTGAATACAAAGCCCCCCCCCCCCACACTTTTCACTTATTTATTTGTATCATTTTCCTTCCACTTCACAATTATGTGTCACTTTGTGTTGGTCTATCACAGAAAATCCCAATAAAATACATTACGTTTTTGGTTGTAACATTGCTATTTTGTTGGTTGATAACTACAGCAGGAGCAGCGTACACAGGACAGGGACTGACTAAATAACAAAGATCTCCTGCTTTCACTATTGGGAACCTATCACCCACATTGCCAATTCCAGTCCTCAATGGCACTGCCGCTGTCATTTCTTGCTTATTCCCATGTATATTAGCTATGAAAAAAATAAATATAAAGTTACTGCAACTGTGTGCAAGTTCACTATTCATTTTACATACATACCGCATTTCAGTCAAAAATTTAAAACAAAATTGTTAGGTAGAGAGATTTACGGGAAGAATGTTCCTTACATTGGTGATCAGTGGGAAGAATGTTCCTTACATTGGTGATCAGTGAGAAGAATGTTCCTTACATTGGTGATCAGTAGGAAGAATGTTCCTTACATTGGTGATCAGTGAGAAGAATGTTCCTTACATTGGTGATCAGTGAGAAGAATGTTCCTTACATTGGTGATCAGTGAGAAGAATGTTCCTTACATTGGTGATCAGTGAGAAGAATGTTCCTTACATTGGTGATCAGTGAGAAGAATGTTCCTTACATTGGTGATCAGTGAGAAGAATGTTCCATACATTGGTGATCAGTGAGAAGAATGTTCCTTACATTGGTGATCAGTGAGAAGAATGTTCCTTACATTGGTGATCAGTGAGAAGAATGTTCCTTACATTGGTGATCAGTGAGAAGAATGTTCCTTACATTGGTGATCAGTGAGAAGAATGTTCCTTACATTGGTGATCAGTGAGAAGAATGTTCCTTACATTGGTGATCAGTGAGAAGAATGTTCCCTTACATTGGTGATCAGTGGGAAGAATGTTCCTTACATTGGTGATCGGTGGGAAGAATGTTCCTTACATTGGCGATCAGTGAGAAGAATGTTCCTTACATTGGTGATCAGTGAGAAGAATGTTCCTTTACATTGGTGATCAGTGAGAAGAATGTTCCTTACATTGGTGATCAGTGAGAAGAATGTTCCTTACATTGGTGATCAGTGGGAAGAATGTTCCTTACATTGGTGATCAGTGGGAAGAATGCTCCTTACATTGGTGATCAGTGAGAAGAATGTTCCTTACATTGGTGATCAGTGAGAAGAATGTTCCTTACATTGGTGATCAGTGGGAAGAATGTTCCTTACATTGGTGATCAGTGAGAAGAATGTTCCTTACATTGGTGATCAGTGAGAAGAATGTTCCTTACATTGGTGATCAGTGAGAAGAATGTTCCTTACATTGGTGATCAGTGAGAAGAATGTTCCTTACATTGGTGATCAGTGAGATGAATACTTACATTACAGACAGTTTAAAAAAAAAATCATTGTGGTCAATGGTTACTTTTCAGAGACACAGAAAACTGCTTTTTACTCAAGGAACCCTCAACATCCTGTGCAGGAAACCTAGGAGTTCCATGGCACCCTGGTTGAGAATGGCTAATCTATAATACTGTGCAAATGTTTTAGGCAGGTGTAAAAAAATGCTATAAAAGTAAGAACGCTTTAAAAAATATATATTTTAATGGTCTATATTTATCAATTTACAAAATGCAAAGGGAGCGAACAGAAGAAAAATCTAAATCCAATCAATATTCGGTGTGAATTCCCTTTGGCTTCAAACCAGCATCAATTCTTACACTTGCACAAATCAAATCAGGGATTTTGTAGGATTAGTCAGGTGTATGATTAACCAATTATACCAAGCAGGTGCTAATGATCATCAATTTCATATATAGGTTGAAACACCATCATTAACAGAAGCAGCTGTGTAGGAGGCTTAAAACTGGTTGAGGAACAGCCAAACTCTGCTACTAAGGTGAGGCTGTGGAAGACAGGTTTCATGTCACAGGTCATACACCATGGCAAGACTAAGCAAAAGAAACAAGACACAAGGTAGTTATATAATGTATCAGCAAGGTCTCTCCCAGGGAGCAGACTGGGGGTTCAAGATGTGCTGTTCAAGCTCTTCTGAAGAAGCAGAAAGAAAAACAGGTAACGTTGAGGAGCCTAGACGCAGGTACACCCATCTACTGTCCGGAGAGGCCTGGTGGAAACCAGTGGGACCCAGGTCAGAAAACGTCGAGGAGCTTAGACGCAGTGGTCGGGTAACGTTGAGAAGTGTAGACACAGTGGTCGGGCAATGTTGAGGAATGTAGACGCAGTGGTTGGCCAAGGAAACTCAATGCAGAAGATGAAAGACACAATCATGCTCACTTTCCTTCTACATCAGAAGATGTCCAGCAGTGCCATCAGCATAGAACAGGTGAAAACCAGTGGGACCCAGGTCCACCCACATCTACTGTCCGGAGAGGTCTGGTGGAAAACCAGTGGGACCCAGGTCAGAGAACGTCGAGGAGCTTAGACGCAGTGGTCGGGTAACGTTGAGGAACGTAGACACAGTGGTCGGGCAATGTTGAGTGAGGAGTCGGGTAACGTTGAGGAACGTAGACGCAGTGGTCGGGCAATGTTGAGTGAGGAGTCGGGTAACGCTGAGGAACGTAGACACAGTGGTCGGGCAATGTTGAGTGAGGAGTCGGGCAACGTTGATGAACGTAGACGCAGTGGTCGGCCAAGGAAACTCAATGCAGCAGATGAAAGACACATCATGCTCACTTTCCTTCTACATCAGAAGATGTCCAGCAGTGCCATCAGCACAGAACAGGTGGAAAGCAGTGGGACCCAGGTCCACCCATCTACGGTCCGGAGAAGTATGGTGGAAACCAGTGGGACCTAGGTCCACCCATCTACTGTCCGGAGAAGTCTGGAGGAAACCAATGGGACCTAGGTCCACCCATCTACAGTCCGGAGAAGTCTGGAGGAAACCAATGGGACCTAGGTCCACCCATCTACAGTCCGGAGAAGTCTAGTGGAAACCAGTGGGACCTAGGTCCACCCATCTACTGTCCGGAGAAGTCTGGTGGAAAGCAATAGGACCTAGGTCCACCCATCTACAGTCCGGAGAAGTCTAGTGGAAACCAGTTGGACTTAGGTCCACCCATCTACGGTCCGGATAACTCTGGTGGAAAGTAATAGGACCCAGGTACATCCCACCACTGTCCCCATAAAAGTCTGGTGGAAAGCAATGAGACCCAGGTCCACCCATCTACGGACCGGAGAAGTCTGGTGAAAAGCAATGGAACCCAGGTCCACCCATCTACGGTCCAGAGAAGTCTGGTGGAAAGTAATAGGACCCAGGTACATCCCACCGCTGTCCGGAAAAATCTGGTGGAAAGCAATGAGACCCAGGTCCACCCATCTACGGTCCAGAGAAGTCTGGTGGAAACCAGTGGGATCCAGGTCCACCCATCTACGGTCCGAAGAAGTATGGTGGAAACCAGTGGGACCCAGGTCCACCCATCTACTGTCCGGAGAAATCTGGTGGAAACCAGTGGGATCCAGGTCCACCCATCTACGGTCCGAAGAAGTATGGTGGAAACCAGTGGGACCCAGGTCCACCCATCTACTGTCCGGAGAAATCTGGTGGAAAGTAATAGGACCCAGGTAGATCCAACCACTGTCCAGAAAAGTCTGGTGGAAAGCAATGAGACCCAGGTACACCCAACCACTGTCTGGAGAAGTCTGTTGGAAACCAGTGGGACCTAGGTCCACCCATCTACAGTCCGGAAAAGTCTGGTGGAAAGCAATGAGACCCAGGTCCACCCATCTACTGTCTGGAGAAGTCTGGCAAGAAGTGGTCTTCATGGAAGAATAGGCAAACCTCAGACATGGAAAACAAGGCCAAGAGACTCAACTATGTAGGAAAACATAGGAACTGGGGTTCAAAAAAAAAATTGCAGCAGGTGCTCTGGACCGATGAGCCAAAATGTGAAATATCTGGCTGTAGCAGGAGGCAGATTGTTTGGGGAAGGGCTGGAGAGCGGTACAATAATGAGTGTGCGCAGCCAACTGTGAAGCATGGTGGAGGTTCATTGCAAGTCTGGAGCTGCATTTCTGCCAATGGAGTTGGAGATTTTGGTCAGGATCAATGGTGTCCTCAATGCTGAGAAATACAGGCAGATATTTCTCCATCATGCCGTACCATCAGGGAGGCATGGGATTGGCCCCAAATTTATTCTGCAACAGGAAAACCACCCCAAACAAACAGCCAATGTCATTGAGAACCATCTTCAGTGTAAAGAACAAGGAGTCATGGAAGTGATGGTTTGGCCCCCCACGGAGCCCTGATCTCACCATCATGGAGTGTGTCTGGGATGACATGAAGAGACAGAAGGATTGGAGGCAGCCGACATCCACAGACCTGTGCTTAGTTCTCCGAGATGTACAAAGAACAACCTACCTGCCGAGTCCCTTCACCAACTGTGTGCAAGTCTACCTAGAAGAAGGCGGCGGGGGGGGGGGGTCACCCCAAATATTGATTGGATTTCTCTTCTGTTACATTTCAATTTCTGAAAATATTCTTTATTTACAGAATTAGCATCACACCCGCCTAAGATTTTTGCACAGTAGTGTATATAATGTAGTTATTTCAGGTCAGGGACCCAAAGTACCGAAGCCAGTGGATCAGCATACCAGCCAGGCCATTGAGGGACTCCTCTGAACCAGCAGTTGGGTCAATTTCAGCTTGAGCTATTGAGCTGAGTAAACATATGCATGAGCCTACAGCGGTACAACGCCGGCTGGAAATGTGAATTCCCATCCCACTCCTCAAAATAAAAAAACATTTCTTTACAGCCCATCCCCCAGAAAAAAAATGACATTTAAAATAATGGATTGTGGATCAATGACCCGACTCCTCAGTCCTGATTACAAACTCCTCTCCATAACCCAACCTGCAGTATAATAGATCAAACAAAGTCTCCTCTCATTTCCGGCCCCGAGGACAAGACTTTGTTTTCTCCTTTTTCTCCTTCTGCCTTTTGCTGGCCTTCATTGGGCTCATGGGGCACTATTCCTCCCACTGACACCAATGATGGGGCACTATTCCTCCCACCGACACCAATGATGGGACACTATTCTCCCCACCGACACCAATGATGGGGCACTATTCCTCCCACCGATACCAATGATGGGGCACTATTCTCCCCACTGATACCAATGATGGGGCACTATTCCTCCCACTAATACCAATGATGGGGCACTATTCCTCCCACTGACACCAATGATGGGACACTATTCCTCCCACTGACACAATGATGGGACACTATTCCTCCCATGGACACCACTGACACCAATGATGGGACACTATTTCCCCCACTGACACAATGATGGGACACTATTCCTCCCACTGACACCAATGATGGGGCACTATTCCACCCCACTGACACCAATGATGGGGCACTATTCCTCTCCACTGACACCAATGATGGGGCACTATTCCTCCCACTGATACCAATGATGGGGCACGTATTCCTCCCACTGATACCAATGATGGGGCACTATTCCTCTTACTGACACCAATGATGGGGGCACTATACCTCTTACTGATACCAATGATGGGGCACTATTCCTCCCACTGAACACCAATGATGGGGCACTATTCTTTCCACTGACACCAATGATGGGGCACTTTTCCTCTTACTGACACCAATGAATGGGGCACTATTCCTCTTACTGACACCAATGATGGGGCACTATTCCTCTTACTGACACCAATGATGGGGCACTATTCCTCTTACTGACACCAATGATGGGGCACTATTCCTCTTACTGACACCAATGATGGGGCACTATTCCTCTTACTGACACCAATGATGGGGCACTATTCCTCTTACTGACACCAATGATGGGGCACTATTCCTCTTACTGACACCAATGATGGGGCATATTCCTCCCACTGATACCAATGATGGGGCACTATTCCTTCCACTGACACCAATGATGGGGCACTATTCCTCCCACTGATACCAATGATGGGGCACTATTCCTCCCACTGATGGGACACTATCCCTCCCACTGACACCAATGATGGGGCACTATTCCTCCCACTGATACCAATGATGGGGCACTATTCCTCCCACTGATACCAATGATGGGGCACTATTCCTCCCACTGATACCAATGATGGGACACTATTCCTCTTACTGGCACCAATAATGGGGGCGCCATTTCTCCCACTGACACCAATGGTGGGGCACTATTTGGCCAAATTGATACCAATGACGGAAAAAATATTCCTCCCACTGACACCAACAATGGGGCACTTCTATTGACCACGGGCGCTTTGTAATTTATTTTTTACTTCCACTGACTCTGGGACATTTTCCACTCTCACTGGCCAGTCTGTCCCCCGTAAGGTCTGAAGGACAGTAAACTGGTCCTTTGTTTACATTTTGGGTATCCCTGTTCTTGGGTACCGGAACCCCTCTCCACTCTCGAGTTCCCCTGGCTTTGGAGCCTATGAGAGGCCCCCTAACCACTGGAAGTGTCGCCTCCACCAATAGGGAGGTGCACACATTAAACAGGCAGTTAAGCGGACACCCAAAGAAGGACCCCAGGAAGTAAACAGCTAAGAGAGAAGGATCATCATTCGATTGTGGCTTCAGGTAAAATGGGCATTTGTTTTCTTTTCACATTTTCCTAATCTAAAAAGTGGGGAAAAAAATATATTCACCCAGATCTCAGCCTGGCACGCCCCCGGCCCCAGCCTGGCACGCCCCCCGGCCCCAGATCTCAGCCTGGCACGCCCCCCCGGCCCCAGATCTCAGCCTGGCACGCCCCCCCGGCCCCAGATCTCAGCCTGGCACGCCCCCCGGCCCCAGATCTCAGCCTGGCACGCCCCCCGGCCCCAGATCTCAGCCTGGCACGCCCCCCCCGCCCCAGATTTCAGCCTGGCACGCCCCCCCGGCCCCAGATTTCAGCCTGGCACGCCCCCCGGCCCCAGATTTCAGCCTGGCACGCCCCCCCGGCCCCAGATTTCAGCCTGGCACGCCCCCCGGCCCCAGATTTCAGCCTGGCACGCCCCCCCGGCCCCAGATTTCAGCCTGGCACGCCCCCCCGGCCCCAGATTTCAGCCTGGCACGCCCCCCCGGCCCCAGACCTCAGCCTGGCACGCCCCCCGGCCCCAGATCTCAGCCTGGCACGCCCCCCGGCCCCAGATTTCAGCCTGGCACGCCCCCCCGGCCCCAGATTTCAGCCTGGCACGCCCCCCCGGCCCCAGACCTCAGCCTGGCACGCCCCCCCGGCCCCAGACCTCAGCCTGGCACGCCCCCCGGCCCCAGACCTCAGCCTGGCACGCCCCCCGGCCCCAGACCTCAGCCTGGCACGCCCCCAGATCTCAGCCTGGCACGCCCCCAGATCTCAGCCTGGCACGCCCCCAGATCTCAGCCTGGCACGCCCCCCAGCCCCAGATCTCAGCCTGGCACGCCCCCCGGCCCCAGATCTCAGCCTGGCACGCCCCACATACATAAATAAGGCTACAACACTCTAAAAAAAAACAGCATTCTGTTTAAACAGGACAATAAAATTGAACCCCTGGGATGAGCGGTCACATCTGTCAGCCCGTCATTGATTTGTACAGGCTCCTGGCTGCAGCTGTACAGATCCTATTGACCATTTCAGAGGTACATGCATACAGGGACTGGATCAGCGGTCACACTTCTACACAGGGGGGATATAAATCAATGATTTTTTTTTTTTTAAATCAATTTTTTTTATCAAAATTTTATTTTAACCACTTCAGCCCCGGACCAATTTGCAGCCAAAGGACCAGGCCCCTTTTTGCAATTCGGCACTGCGTCACTTTAACTGACAATTGCGCAGTCGTGCGACGTGGCTCCCAAACAAAATTGTTTGTCCTTTTTTTCCCACACAAATAGAGCTTTCTTTTGGTGGTATTTGATCGCCCCTGCGGTTTTTATTTTTTGCGCTATAAACAAAAATAGAGCGGACAATTTTGAAAAAAAAAATGCAATATTTTTTACTTTTTGCTATAATAAATATCCCCCAAAAAATATAAAAAAACTTTTTTTTTTCCTCAGTTTAGGCCGATACGTATTCTTCTACATATTTTTGGTAAAAAAAAAAAAAAAAAAAAAAATCACAAATTAGCGATTATTGATAAGTTATAGCATTTACAAAATAGGGGATAGTTTTATAGCATTTTTATTAATATTTTTTTTTTTTTATTAGTAATGGCGGCAATCGGCGATTTTTATTGTGACTGCGACATTTTTATGGCGGACACATCGGACATTTTTGGGGACCATTGTCATTTATACAGCAATCAGTGCTATTTAAATGCATTGGATTCCTGTATAAATGACAGTGGCAGTGAAAGAGTTAACCACTAGGGGGAGGGGGAGGGGTTATGGGCGGTGACGTGTGTGTTTTTTTACATTAGGGGGCGGAGCTGACGTTTGACGTCATTGATCGGCTTTCCCGATGACCGGGAACAGCCGATCAATGACAGGCAGTGTAGGAAGCGCGGGGAGAGGTTTAGTTTACACAGACCTCTCCCCGTTCTTCAGCTCCGTGACCCGATCGCGGGGACACCAGCGGCGGTCGGGTCCGCTGGTCCCGTGGCCGGGGTCACGGAGCTCCCGACCGGGTCGTGAGCACGATGCCAGCGGCGCGCGCACGACCCCACGGCTAGGCAATTAAAGGGGACGTACCTGTACGTGCTTTTGCCTAGCCGTGCCATTCTGCCGATGTATATGTGCAGGAGGCGGTCGGGAAGCGGTTAATAAAATACCTTTTGGTGTAAAAGTCTATCTAAAGTTAGTTTTCTATTTAACCACTTCAACCATCCTGGGTGGACGTCGTATGAAGTCCTCCCATTCCCGGCCGTCTAGGGGGCACGCGCGCGGCGTCGCTCGGGACCCGGTGCACGTGCCCGATGGCCGCGATGTCCGCCGGGCACCCGCGATTGCCCGGGAACACAGCAGGACCATGGATCTGTGTGTGTAAACGCACAGATCCGCGTCCTGTCAGTGGAGAGGAGACCGATGGTGTGTTCCAGTACAGAGGAACACCGATCGGTCTCCTCCCCTTGTGAGGCCCCTCCCCCTACAGTTAGAATCACTCCCAGGGAACATAATTAACCCCTGCAGCGCCCCCTAGTGTTAACCCCTTCCCTGACAGTCACATTTACACAGTAATCAGTGCAATTTGATAGCAACGATCGCTGTGTAAATGCCAATGGTCCCAAAAATGTGTCAAAAGTGTCCGAAGTGTCCGCCGCAATGTCGCAGTCACACAAAAAAAAAAAAAAAAAAAAAAAAAAATAAAAAAATCGCAGATCGCCGCCATTACTAGTAAAAAATAAAATAAAAAATGCAATAAATCTATCCCCTATTTGTAGGCGCTATAACTTTTACGCAAACCAATCACTATACGCTTATTGCGATTTTTTTTTTTTTACCAAAAAAATTTAGAAGAATACGTATCGGCCTAAACTAAGTAAAAAAATATTTTTTTTGAAATGGGATATTTATTATAGTAAAAAGTAAAAAAATAGTGTTTTTTTTTTTCAATAATTGTCGCTCTTCTTTTGTTTATAGCGCAAAAAATAAAAACCACAGAGGTAATCAAATACCACCCAAAGAAAGCTCTATTTGTGGGAAAAAAGTTACGTCAATTTTGTTTGTGAGTGCCACGTCGCACGACCGCGCAAATTGTCAGTTAAAGCGACGCAGTGCCGAAATCGCAAAAAAGTGCTCTGGTAAGGAAGGGGGGTAAAATCTTCCTGGGGGTAAAGTGGTTAAGATACATTAATAATTGAGTTTATTCAGCATGAAGTGGAGCTTAGTTATGTAGCACGAGGCTGTATATTCTGCAATATTTACATTTTTGGTAAACTCATTCGATGAATCCAAGCTCTGCAAGCTGAGATAACATGCACTGTATATATGCACTGAATGCATATTCACACAATGTAGCCATGAGATAAAACAAAGTTCAGGAATATTCCTTTTATTCCTTTATCCCATTGTTTTGCATATCTATGTACACTACAAACTGTATGATTGGATGGGTTCTGATATCTCCGTTTTACTAACCTGATTATTTTTCTAAACAGGAAACCTTCATTTTAATTTTTTTTGCAAATATTAAAGATTCCAACTACCAGCAAGAATAAGTCGTTACATATAAAGAGCACCTGTCATTTCAGATCCATCATGGCAGCGCCTGTTAGGTGGCATCCAATCACCTGCTGCCGCCACGTCCCTCACCTTGTTGGGTCACTGCCTCGTCACCAGCCGTCCCATTAAAGTGAATGGGACAGTCGGTGAGTCAACAGCGGGGGTCAGGAGGAGGGGGCCAACGGCGGGGGTCAGGAGGAAGGGGCCAAGGGCGGGGGTCAGGAGGAAGGGGCCAACAGCAAAGGGGTCAGGAGGAAGGGGCCAACAGCAAAGGGGTCAGGAGGAAGGGGCCAACAGCAAAGGGGTCAGGAGGAAGGGGCCAACAGCAAAGGGGTCAGGAGGAAGGGGCCAACGGCAAAGGGGTCAGGAGGAAGGGGCCAACAGCGGGTCAGAGGAGGGGCCAACAGCGGGTCAGAGGAGGGGCCAACAGCATTAAAAAAGGGGTTGGGGGGGGCCCAGGGCCGGGGGAAAGGGTTTTTTTCCCCCAAAAAGGGGAAAACCCCGGGGTGGGGGGGGGGAAAACCCCGGGGGGGGGGGGGGGAAAAAAATTTTAAAAAAGGGGGGGGGGGGCCCCCGGGGGGGGGGAAAAAAAATTTTTAAAAAAAAAAATTCGGAAGGGGGAAAAAGGGGGGGTTTCCCAAAAGGGGCCAGGAAAAAAAAGGGGGGGGGGGGCCCCCCCCGGGGGGGGCCTTTTAAAAAAGGGAGGGGGGGGGGGGGCCCCAGGGGTTTTTAAAAAAAAAATTTTTTTTTTTTTGGGGAAAAAAAGGGGTTAAAAGGGAAAAAAAGGGGTTTTAAAAAAAAGGGGGTCAAAAAAAAAGGGGGGGGGCCCCCCCAAAAAAGGGGGGGCCCCGGGGGGTTTTTTTTCCCCAAAAATTTAAAAAAAAAAAAAACCCCCCGGGGGGGGGCCCCCCCGGGGGGGGGGGCCCCCCCGGGGGCGGGGGGGGGCCCCCGGGGGGGGGCCCGGAAAGGGAAAACCCCTCAAAACCCCAAAAATAAGGGGGAACGGGGGGGGGGGGCCCCGGGGGGGGGGGGGGGGGGGGGGCCCCACCCCAAGGAAAAATTAAAGGGGCCCCAAGGGGAAAAGGGGGGGGGGGGGGCCCAAAAGGGGCCGGGGGAAAAAACCCCCCAAAAAAAGGGGGGGGGGAAAAAAAAGGGGGGGGGGAAAAAAAAACCCCCAAGGGGGCCCCCCGGGGTTTGGGGGGGGGGAAAGGGGGGGGGGGAAAAAAAGGGGGGTTTTTTGGGGGGCCCCCCGGGGGGAAAAACGGGGGGGGGGGAAAGGGGGGGCCAGGGGGAAAAAAAAAAAGGGGGGGGGAAAAAAACCCCAAAAAAAAAAAAACGGTTGATTTTTAAAAACCCCCCTTTCCTTCCCCTTTTTTCCTTCCCGGAAAAGGGGGGCCCCGGGGCCCCCGGGGGAAAAAAAAAAATTTTTTTGGGTTGGAACCCCAAAATTTTTTTTTTTTCCCCCCCAAAAAATTGAACCCAAAAACCCCCCCCAAAAAAAGGGGGGCCCCCCCCTTTTAAATTTTTTTCCCAAAGGGTTTTTAAAAAAAACCCGGGGAAAAACGGGGCCCCCCAAACCCGGGGTTTTTTTTTAAAAAAGGGGGGGCCCCCCTTTTTAAGGTTGGAAAAAGGAAAAAAAAAAAGGGGGGTTAATTTCCCCAAAAAAAACCCCCAAAAAATTTTTTGGGGGGGCCCCCCCAAAAACCCCCTTTTTCCCCAAAAGGGGGAAAAAACCCGGGGGGGGGCCCCCCCCCAAATTTTCTGAAAATTTCCCTTTCCAAAAATTTAAAAAAAGGGGGGTTTTCCGGGGGGCCCCGGGGGGGTTTTTTTTTTAAAAAAATTAAAATTCATTTTTAAAAAAAATTTTAAAACCCCCTTTAAAAAAACCCCCAAAAAAACGGGGGGTTTTCCCCCTTTTTTAAAAAGGGCCCCCCCCCCCCCTTTTTTTTTAAATTTTTGGGGTTATTTCCCCCCTTTTTTTTGGGGGGTTTTAAAAAAAATTTCCCCCCCCGGGGGAAAGGGGCGGCCCTTTTTTTAAACCAAAAAAGGGTTTCCCCCCCCAAAAAAAATTTTTTCCCCGGGTTTGAAATTTTTGGGTTTTTAAACCCGGGCCGGGGAAAAAAAAACCCCAAAACCCCCCCAAAACCCCAAAATTTTTTAACCCCGGGAGGAAGGGGGGAACCCAAAAAAAACCCCCTTTTTTTTTAAAAAACCCCCCCAAAAACCCCTAAAAAAAGGGGGGCCCTTTTTAAAAAAAAAATTTTTTTTTCCCCTTTTGGGGGAAAAAAGGTTACCCCCAAAAAAACCCGGTAAAAACCGGGGGGTTTTGGGAAATCCTTTTAAAAGGGGGCCCCCGGGGGGGTTAAAAAAAAAAAACCCCAAGGGCCCCTTTTTGGGGTTTTTTTTTCCCAAGGTTTTTAAAGGGGGCCCCCCTCAGCTCCTCCTGCACGGTCTCCAGGGCCCGCAGGGAGCGGTCGTTGCTGGGCGGCTGAGTCCCGACGCTGACGATGCAGCACTCGTCGCCCTCGCTACAAGAGTTCCGCTCCCCGGAATCGGAGGAGAGGGGCGACAGCACGGCGGGCTCCTCCGGCCCCTTCCCGTCCCGGCTCTTCTGCCCGTTCCTCCGGTGCGGCTCCACCCGCTCCTTGTCGGACGGTTTCCGCGGCGGCGGCGGCGGGTTGTTCTTCTTCTCGGCCGTCTCCCCGCCTTCAGGGACGTGGGGCATCCCCCGGGCGCTCTCGCCGGTGTCGCCCCTCTCCGGGGTGCAGACGGGGAGCCCGCCGTTGGGCTCCTCCGGGCCCCTTTCCGGGTTTTTCTTCTTCTTCTTTTTCTCCTCCGGAGGTGGCGGCGGGGGGTCGCCGCAGTCCCGCCAGTTGGTCATCTCGCACAGCGCCTGGGCGGCCTGCGCCTCCTGGTCCAGGGCGCCGTCTTTTCTGCCGTTCTCCTCTGTCTCCGCCACCCGAGGCTGCTTGGCCGGGGGAGGGGCGCACTCCTTCTTGTCGTCCGGGCAACTCATGGCGTGGAAAGGCGCGGGTTCAGGGCAGGCGTGGGCGGTCAGCGGCGCTCCGCCGCATGGTCCGGCATCTGTAATAAAGAGAAAAAAACAAAAAAATTTTTAAAAAAAGGGTGACAAAAAAAACAACAACATTGGACCCAATTCCACCTCATAACACCCCTCCCCCAACCCCAAGGGCCACTTACTCACCCTAAAGGGGGCCACCTCCAAAAACTTGTCACCCCCCTCCTCCACCAGAACAAGTGACGTCAGCGGCACCCTCCTTCTCAGCGCCGAGCACGTGACTGAATACCGGACGTCACCGACTACAGCCCGGGCCGCATCTCCCGCCCGATACGAACCGAGGTCACGTGAGCTGGACGCTTCCTTCCCCCCCCCCCCCCTCCCTCACCCACTCCTGACAGGCGCGCGCGACGCGGCCCCCCCCAGCCAATGGCAGGGAGGCCAGTTTGACGTTAGCCCTGCCCCGAAGCTCTCAGCGGCCAATCGGGACGTCTTTTGCGCGAGAGCGAGGCGCGAGACGCAAACTCTGGAGTGGGCGGGGCTGTGTTGGCTGCGTCCCTCCAGAGAGGATTCCCCTGTCTCCCAGAGTGCAGCGCGCGGGGGGGTTATAAATGACGCTCTGACGAGACGTCGCCGTGTGTGGTTCTGGTCACGTGGTGCCGTTTATGTGAAAGCCTCCCAAAATAAAGGAAAAAAAAAAACTTTATTAACCAGTTCAGCTCACACACAATAAATATTTCCACCATGGGGCTGTGTAGTCAGCCGTAATAACCTTTAACCACAGATACAAATGTAATATGCTGCTTCTAGCAATCTCTAACCACATAAAGCACGCCGTTTACTATCCCCCATACTAAGAAAACTCACCCCATAATCTCCTCCAAACATACAGGACATACAGCACAGCCCCAAAAGACGAATAATGCCCTTGCTATAGGTGGAGGCCATTTACATTCCTTTCTGAAGCCTGACTAAAAAAACTCCTAGAGATGGTGCCCCCCGTTCCTGCCTTGTTGCTAAGACTCTCCCAGACATGGCGTCACCCTGTCCTGTCTTGTTAGGACGTTGCTAAGACTCTCCCAGAGATGGCTTCACCCTGTCCTGTCTTGTTGCTAGGACGTTGCTAAGACTCTCCCAGAGATGGCATCCCCCTGTCCTGCCTTGTTGCTAGGACGTTGCTAAGACTCTCCCAGAGATGGCATCCCCCTGTCCTGCCTTGTTGCTAGGATGTTGCTAAGACTCTCCCAGAGAGGGCGTTCCCCTGTCCTGCATTGTTGCTAGGACGTTGCTAAGACTCTCCCAGAGATGGCGTTCCCCTGTCCTGCCTTGTTGCTAGGACGTTGCTAAGACTCTCCCAGAGATGGCATCACCCTGTCCTGCCTTGTTGTGAGGACGTTGCTAAGACTCTCCCAGAGATGGCGTCCCCCTGTCCTGCCTTGTTGCTAGGACGTTGCTAAGACTCTCCCAGAGATGGCGTCCCCCTGTCCTGCCTTGTTGCTAGAACGTTGCTAAGACTCTCCCAGAGATGGCGTTCCCCTGTCCTGCCTTGTTGCTAGGACGTTGCTAAGACTCTCCCAGAGAGGGCGTTCCCCTGTCCTGCCTTGTTGCTAGGACATTGCTAAGACTCTCCCAGAGATGGCGTCACCCTGTCCTGTCTTGTTGCTAAGACTCTCCCAGACATGGCGTCACCCTGTCCTGTCTTGTTCCTAGGACGTTGCTAAGACTCTCCCAGAGATGGCGCCACCCTGTCCTGCCTTGTTGCAAGGACGTTGCTAAGACTCTCCCAGAGATGGCGCCACCCTGTCCTGCCTTGTTGCAAGGACGTTGCTAAGACTCTCCCAGAGATGGCATCCCCCTGTCCTGCCTTGTTGCTAGGACGTTGCTAAGACTCTCCCAGAGAGGGCGTTCCCCTGTCCTGCCTTGTTGCTAGGACGTTGCTAAGACTCTCCCAGAGATGGGGTCACCCTGTCCTGCCTTGTTGCTAGGACGTTGCTAAGACTATCCCAGAGACGGTGTCATCCTGTCCTGCCTTGTTGCTAGGTTGTTGCTATAACGATATCACGAAAGCTGTAGGTAGTGGCCAAGTTGTTTGAGAACCTTAGGGCAGCCATGATGACAGCTTGGCTAACAGTAATATTACAGAAAAAAAGTGGAACTCCCTCCCTCCTCCCTTGTGTTCAGGAATTCATAGTTTTAGACTTCAAAGGAATTGTTATCTCAACATAGAGAAAGCAGAACCAGGCTAGGTCTGTAAAAACAGCTCATTAAAGCGGAAGTAAACCCATCGATTTAACAGTTTAAAAAAAAAGGCATGCCGTGAATGCTAACTGCACATTGGCTGTGCTCTCAACCAAACAGTCAAACCATCCAATGGCTGGTGTCATAACGGATCACATGTGCAGCACTGTGGCAGTTGAAGATTAAACAGAGGCAAAGATGGCAGCTTCCTTGGCTGAAAACGATAGGGGGGGGGTTTACTTCCACTTTAAGGTCTGGCAGGTTGTCCAGGCCTGTCGTAAAATTGTCACCCTCTCAATTCAGAGAACCAGCAGATACCGGTCTTTAGTGCACATAAAGCTTAAAGTGGAAGTAAACCCTCCTATCGTTTTCAGCCAAGGAAGCTGCCATCTTGGCCTCCGTTTAATCTTTAACTGCCATGAAGCTGCACATGTGATCAGTTATGACACCAGCCATTGGATGGATTGACAGTTTAGTTGAGAGTACAACCAATGTGACAGTTAGCATTTCCGGCATGCCGGGAATGTAACTGTTTTTTCAAACGGTTAGATCGATGGGTTTACTTCCGCTTTAAACAGTGGAATAAGTATGAAATTTCAGCATGTTTCAGAACTTCCAAATTAATAATAGCACAGCCATAATATGGACATCAGAACATTTTTGTAACATTTCAAGTCCAGACACCAATATGTCAGGTCATATGGGAAACCACTGGTACCCCTTATTCCTCCAAGGTAAACTAGGCCTTGGAGACCTGGCATGTGGGTATTAGTTTTGAAGCAAATCTCACACTGAACAATAATATGGATATTCGCAGTCTGTAAACAGATAGATGCAGAGATATGAATATGTATCACAAAGTGTACCTGGGACATGGTCATGAGTGTAGACACCTCCTAGCAACCGACCCCTAAACAAGATGACCGGACGATTGGTCACTGGTCGCTGTCAACACCCCCTTTGATCTGACAGAAAAGAGGAGATGCCAAGACAATGGTCAGTTCGATTTTTACCATCCAAGCGGGAACATCTGCCAAGTTTTAGGACCGATAACCCAGTCATCGATCGAACTCTGATCAACCCTCGGACATTAATTGCAAGTATTGTTCCTCCCCAATTCTACCTTATTTCTCTTGGGGGCTGTATATTGTCTTTATCTCTTTGAAACATATTTTTTCTGTATATGTTTTATTTGCACCAACTTTGACCTTTTCATATTAAACCCTTATGTTGAAAAGTGTTAACCTTGTCCCTAAAGCTCTTAATGCAAGCTATAAACGAACCTGCCTCTTGAAGAGCGCTACTGTTGTAGAGTAAGGCCTCTGAGCAGACCTGTCTGTGGTGGCAGTGTATGTGTTGCATACGCTTATTCTGAAATCATAATTGGTATTGCTAAATTGATGGAAGTCCTGACCCTTCCTAAACAAACGTCAGTTGTGGCAGTTAAAGGGTTAATTGGCCCAGTGACAATCGCTCTTAGGTTGTTGGCACACCGCAAGCTGGAAAATCTTTGTGCTGGACGCAGCTGAGAGTGGCATTGTTACGTAAGTGACAGCGTGGTGTGAGGTTGGCCGGTCCTTTCTTTGTGAGTTAGCGAGGGCAGTGATCTGACACCCGCGTTCGTCACAGTTGCTAAGACACTCTCAGGGATGGGTTCCCCCTGTCCTGTCTTGTTATGACAGTGCTCAAACACTCCCAGAGCTAAGGTTTCCCTGTCCTATCTTGTTGCTAGGTCGTTGCTAAGACACTCCCAGAGATGGGGTCCCCCTGTCCTGTCTTGTTATGACAGTGCTCAAACACACCCAGAGCTAAGGTTTCCCTGTCCTATCTTGTTGCTAGGTCGTTGCTAAGACACTCCCAGAGATGGGGTCCCCCTGTCCTATCTTGTTGCTAGGACATTGCTAAGACACTCCTGTGGTTGGTGCCCCCCTGTCCTGCCTTGTTGCTAGGACATTGCTAAGAAACTCCCAGAGATGGTGTTCCCTTGTCCTGCCTTGTTGCTAGGACGTTTTTAAGACACTCCAGGAGATGGCATCCCCCTGTTCTGCTTTGTTGCTAGGACACTGCTTAGACATTCCCAGAGATGGTCTCCCCCTGTCCTGCCTGGTTGCTAGGTCGTTGCTAAGACACTCAGGAGAGATGGCATCCCCCTGTTTTGTCTTATTCCCAGGACTTTGCTCTGTTCTGCCTTGTTGCTTCCCAGGACCTGCCCTTGTTGGCAGGACGTTGCTAGACACTAAAACACTGTCCCTGATTTGAGAGATGATTTGAAACGAATGTCCCTCTGTCCCTCAATTTGGCTGATCTGTTCTGCCTTATTGTAAATTTCAAAAGCTAATATGCTAAACGAAATGATATTGCACAAAAGGGTTGATGGTACAAACAAAAGGAAGAGAAGATGAAACGGCCATGGGTAAAACCCAAGTGCTGGTGGCATGAATGGAGTCTATATTAAAGAAATAGACATCCGTAGGTTTTCTCCCACCCCCCGTTGAATGTCTTCCTGCCTAAAATGTTGGCAGAAGTGAGGACTGAAGTTATCAACGATCAACTTTATATGAAAAAAAGATGGTACTCTTACCACTGGAGTTGGCATGTAAGACACAGGCTAGTTAACATCCCAACTCTATGTATGGATGTAGGTTGGATGGATCCTGGTAAGGAGTCCTAGCTTCCCACTGTCTCCCAAACCTCCAAATGGGCAGGTGCCCTGGTGAGAGGGTCCCTGTCCGTCTCCAGACTTGGAGGCGCCTGTCCCTGAAAAAAAGAACGAAAACAAAGCGCTCCGGATGGAGGGCAAACCTGTGACCAAAAATTAAAAGTGATCACAAAATAAAAAATTTGAAACAATGTCCCTAAGGGTCTTCAACAGGTCCTCCTCTGTTTTATCTTATTGTCCCTCCCAGAGATGTTCTGGTCTGATCAATCCCATGAAGTTGTATAGGACATAAAATGCTTGTCCTGCCTGGTTTAAGAATTGCTAAGACACTCCCAAAGGGTGGCACCCCCCTGTAAAGACGTTGGACACTATAACATTTCCCAGAGGGCCTGTCCCTGATTTGAAACAACCTCTTCATTTCCAATTTTGGTTCTAAATGTATATAAAATGCTGCATTTGTAAATGGCTGCATTTGTAAATTTCAAAAGCTAATATAAATGAAATACAGTGGTAAAAAGCACTTGTGGGTTTAACGGATCATTTTTTTTTTGTATTGATCTTCTTTAAGGGGCGTGGCATGGGTTGTGACCGTACAATCCTCCACTGGCAGCGAATGATATTGCACAAAAGGGTTGATGTACAAATTTGCTCATAGGAAGAGAGGTGAAACGGCCATGGGTAAAACCCGTAGGGTATTTATTATATAAAACAAACGCCAAGTGCGTATGAACAAGCGGACGTAGCGCACGGTGACGTCAGCACGTCGCTCCTACCGATGCGCTCCGTCACAGGTTTGACGTCGTCATGGGGCACCTTTAAATTGCAGATCAGGAATACTTTCTTTGATCCAGAGGGCAACAGCTCCACAACTGGATTCAGCAAACACCGGATAGGCCTCTCTCACTGACCTAGCAGCCGATGCGATGCTCGGTCATAGGCTCTGCCACAGACTTTAAGATTTGGTATAACCGTTGCACAATCCTCTGCCACAGGATTGGGTAATTAGTGACTTTTTGCAATGTCAAGGCACGATCATATAGTTCCAGTTCCCTTCTTCCGTTACTGTGTGGTAGGTGACCCGGGATACATCCTCCAACTGAGTCTCCAGGCTCTTCTAGAGGCACCGGCCTTGTTGCGCGGTCCTCTCCTGAAAAGTCCTCCCCTGGATCCTCCAGTTGCTCGGCTTCAGACAGCACAGGATCGGGAGGCCCCGAGATTTTTGGGTCTACCTTCAGTAACGTTGCCTTGAGCGCGCCGGCCCGAGACAATTTAGCGGCAGCAACACACCTTAGGCCAGGAGGGCCATCAGGTCAGACTTTTTCTGTCACGGGGTCTGTCCCTTAAGTACCCCCTCCCAGAAACCACAGCGGGCAGACCACACCCACTGACTGTTTCCAGGAAAAGAGGCATTCAATGATAAAGAATGATGTGGTCCAAGGCACCAAAAGTAATTGGCCTCCATCCCAAATTTTAGACAAAGAAAAGGAAAAGCGGTCAGCAGGACTTTAAATGAGGCCAATCACTGTATAAACAATATTCTCTCTCCCCCCTCTCTCTTCTCTCTCCCCCTCTCTCTTCTGTCTTCCCCCCTCTCTCTTCTTTCTTCCTCCCTCTCTCTCTCTCCCCCCCCCCCCCCCCTCTCCCCCCTTCCCTCTCTCTCTCTCTCTCCCCCTCTCTCTCCCCCTCTCTCTCTCCCCTCTCTCCTCATCTCCTCTCTCCCCCTCCCTTCCCTTTCCTCTCTCCTCCTCTTCTCTCCCCCTCTCTCTCTCTTCTCTCCCCCCCTCTCTCTCCTCTCACCCCCTCTCTCTCTCTCTCTCTCTCCCCTCCTCTTCCTCTCTCCTCTCTCCTCTCTCCTCTCCCCTCTCTCTCCTCTCTCATCTTCTCTCTCTCCCCCCCCTCTCTCTCCTCTCCCCCTCTCTCTCTCCCCCTCTCCCCTCTCTCTCCTCTCTCTCCTCCTCTCTCTCCCCTCTTCCCTCCCTCCCTCTCCCCTCTCCTCCCCCCCTCCTCTCTCTTCTCCCCACTCCTCAATCTCCTCCATCTCCCTCTCTCCCCTCCTTCTCCCCCCCCCTCTCTCTCTCTCTCTCTCCTCCCCCTCTCCCCCCTCCTCTCTCTCCTCCCTCCCTCCCCTCCTTTACTCTCTCCTCTCTCCCCCCTCTCCCCCCCTCTCCCCACCTCTCTCTCTCCCCCACCCCCCCCCCCCCCCCCCTGTGCCCACTCCCCCTCCTCTCTCCCTCTCTCTCTCTCCCCCTCTCTCTCCCCTCTCTCTCTCCTCTCCTCCTCTCCCCCCAGCCCCCCCCCCCCCCCCCCCCCCCCCCCCCCCCCCGCCTCTCTTCTCCCTCTCTGCACTCTCACTCTCTCCCTCCCCTCCTCCTCCCTCCTCTCCTTCTCTCTCTCCCTCTCTTCCCTCTCTCTCTCGTCTCTCTTCTCTCTCTTTCTCTTTTCCCTATCTCTCTTCCCCCTCTCTCTCCCCCTTCTCTCTCTCTCCTCCCCCTCTCTCGTTCCCCCCTCTCTCTCTCTCTCTTTCTTCCCCCACTCTCACCCCCTCCCCTCCCCCCCCCTCCCCACCCCCCCCTCCCACCCCCCCCCCCCCTCCCACCCCCCCCCCCCCCCCCCCACCTCCCCCCTACCCCCCCCTCTCCCCCCCCCCCCCCCCCCCCTCTCCCCTCCTCTCTCTCTCTCCCCCCCCCCCCCCCCCCCCCCCCCCCCCCCCCCTCTCCTCTCCCCACCTCTCTCACCCCTCCCCCCCCTCTCCCCCGACCCTCTCCCTCTCTCCCTCTCTCTCCCTCTCCCCCCCTCTCTCTCTCTCCCCCCTCTCTCCTCCCCCTCTCCCTCACCCTCTCTCTCCTCTCTCCCTCCCACCCCCTTCTCCCTCTCTCTCCCTCTCCCCCCCTCTCTCCCACCTCTCCCTCCCCCCTCTCTCCCTCCCCCTCCTCCCCCACTCTCTCCCCCCTCTCTCTCTCTCCCCCTCTCTCTCTCTCTCTCTCTCCCCCCTCTCTCTCTCTCTCCCTCTCTCTCTCCCCCCTCTCTCTTTCCCCCTCTCTCTCTCTCTCTATAAACAGGTAGGATATAAAACAGTGTTGCTTTTATAGGTTCCAACAAAAAAGGGGGAATTGGATTGAGAGATGTATACCAAAATCAGTCTTGGCAAAGAACATTTTATTATACCATATAAAATCATATATAACATATTGAATATCACAAAGTGCATTTACAGAATCGCATACACGCAGGGTATGCTGAAAACTGCATATAAATATTAACACCATAGTAATGGGCATAACGAAGTAAAAACAAGTCCTGCACAACATGGGCCACTGGAAGGGCTGAATGATGTTAAAAAGTCTGGAGTAAAACAAAATAAGAGACATAAAATAATCTCTATGGACATCATGCATCTATGTAAGCCCGACGCGTTTCGTTGGGGTATACCAACTCTTCAGGGGCGAATGCAATGGTGATCTATAAAGAAACATAACCATATGGTATAATATTGTAACTGAGTAATAGGAATAAATAATGTGTAAGGGACAGGATGGACATCCCTTTACATGGGCGTCCGCAGGTAGGGGCAGGGGGGGGCAAGTGCCCCCCCCCTGGAATTAGGGATTGGATCAGGAGTGATGACCCCCATCACCCCTCTCTGTCACCCCCACTCTCTCTCTCACCCCTCTGTCTTTTTCACCCCCTCTCTCTCTATCACCCCCCTCTGTCTCTCTCTATCACACTCCTCTCTCTGTGTCACCCCCTATGTCTCTCTCTGTCACCCCCTCTGTCTCTTTCTGTCACCTCTCTCTCTCTCTCACCCCCTTTCTCTCTCCTCTCTCTTTCTCTCTCTGTCATCTCTTGTGCCATGTCCACAGTCTCTTGAGCCATGTATGCAGTCTCTGACAGTCTCTTGGGCATGTCCGCAGTCTCTGACAGTCTCTTGGGCCACGTCTGCAGTCTCTGACAGTCTCTTGGGCCTTGTCTGCAGTCTCTGACAGTGTCTTGGGCCATGTCCGCAGTCTCTGACAGTCTCTACGGCCATGTCTGCAGTCTCTGGCCATCACCTGTTCTACGTCTGTAGTCTCTGACCGTGATAATGTGATAATGACATTGTCGAAAAGGTCAGAGCATGGGTGACCTTAAAATGATGCCCCCCCCCCCCCTGAAAAAAGTTCTGCGGACGTTCATGTCCCTATAGGTACTCACGTCAACTGCATAGATGTGAACAGAGGATCAGAGCCGTCAAACAGGTCTGGCATGGGAGCTGGGGTAGAGACACGTGGACAAGCAGGGAGCACTGTAGATTCACCAGGGTGAATGTGCTACAGTGGGTGATGGTGAGCCAAAACTTCCGTGAATTGAGATCAGTAATATATATTGAGTGTATAGTAATTTGTTGATTAAGTGTAAAAAGCCCATACACCAGGTCAGATGAAGGGAAAAACTGAGCATAGATAAAAAAAAGCAGATACTCAAAAACCACCAAATGGAAAAGAGAAAAAAAGGAAAGAAATGTAGAAAAGGAGAAGAAAATGATATCCTGGGTGAAATGGTGAAAGAACCAGAAAGAAAGAAAAACAAAGTGCTGAAAGTATAGGTGATTTACCTTGTTGGTTCATAAAGAAATGAGGAACCAAATCAACAGGTGAATGCTTGTATATGAGGGGTTGCCAGAAAGACAAACACCAAGTGAGGCGAATTTAAATGCTCCCAGAGGCATTCGATACACCCAGCTTGTTACAATTTATAATAATAGGGCGACTTCATTCGCTGTTGCCACTCACCTGGGTGGGCTCCAGACACAATGCTCTGCGTTCCGAGTCCACCCTATTTTGAAGCCTATTAGAGCCTATGGCTCTAATCAGGTTGTTCAAATAAAAAACCCTGGCTGCTGTAATTCATAGGCCCGGTGACCCGAAAGGGGCCGGACACATGAATAGGGGGCAGCCGTGGCAGCCCTGGATAGATTCATGCTATGCATGAATCTATCCACTGCATATAGGGGGTGGCGAGGATAGGGGGGGGAGGCGGCGCCCGGGTGCCCCTAATGGACGGGCCGCCCCTGCTGTAGACACTGGTTCTGTCAGGGCTGGGCTCAGCCCTTCCTTCTCTGAGCTGGCTGCTCAGCTGTCGGCTAATTTCCAGCTCCTATCTCTCCACAGTTTCTCAGCTGTTGATGATATCCTGCTCGTCAGTCCTGCCTACTTAAGCCCTCCAATCCAGAGGATCTCTGCCTTCGCCTTGGTCAACATCTCAGAAAAAAATCTCCTGCAATCCTTTTCAAGGCTTGCTTTGCTGACATCCCTTCTGGCTCCATATCCTGCTTGCTGTTCCACTACATTGATCCCTGACTTCTGGCTTGGCTGACTATCCATTCCGGTTACTGAACTTTGGCTATGTTTTGACTACGTATGTTCTTTTTACTTTTATTATTTAACAAGTGTGATTTAACTGTACCTCTGTCCCAGCCTGATTTCATGGTTTCTGACAGGTCCCAGCTCTACCACTGCAGGAAATGCTAGCCCACTCGGCTCCCCATTCACCAGCCCATCTGGCTGCCTGTTGTTCACCAGTCTACCCGACTAATTCTCTTCTAGACATGTGCAGAGCGGGAAAAAAAATTCTTTAATTTTGTTTTGGATAGATTTGTTTTTTTACTAATTTCACTTCGGAATTCGTTTAGTTTAATTTCATTTTCATTAAATGTTGTTTCATTTATTAATTTTCTAACTAATTCCAATTTTGCGGAGTGATTCGAATTCGGAAAAGCTGGTTGTTAAGCAGCGGGCAGGGAAGCCAGCCGCCGCGTCCTTAATGACCGATGACTCATCAGCTGTCAGCGGGCTTCTTCACTGACAGCTGAAATGTAAACAAAACAATGTCGGCAATAGAAAATTCTGAAAAAAAATACTCTTTCGGGTCTAGTGTGGTTTTTAAGGGGAATACCGTGCCAAAATTTGTGAGGGCCTCTTCCCCACAACCCTTTGCTGTGGATGTGGGGGTGGGGGTCTGCAGATGGGGGGCTTTAACAAGGGGGCCTTCACATCCTGCCCTCCCCCATGTGAATACCCATTTACCAAAAAAGTGTAAAAAATGAATAAAGACACTAGAGTTTTTGACAAATCTTTTATTAAAAAATAAAGGGGGTAACGATCCGATTCCCCTGGAATGATGGCCAGAAAGTTGTGTGAGGGCATGATGGCCCCCACTCAAATCTATGCCCTTGGAGGACCAGAGTGACGTCTGACGTCACTTCCGCCTAACGGCCTTAAAGGGCCATATTTTTTTTTTAATGAATGTAAAATGAATTTTTTTTTTTGCTTTTACGTGTAAATCTGAGATCTGAGGTCTTTTTGGCCCCCGATACTTGCAACTAAGAGGACCTGACATGCTTATTTCTATTACAAGGGATGTTTACATCCGCACAGTGAGCTCCCAGCACCGAGACCAGGGGTCTTACCGAGAGCCCCAGGTCCTGTACTAACGCTTGGGACCCAGAACTCCCGTTTCCAGGTCACCTGGTCGCTGTCATAGCCTCTGATTGGCTACCACATTGATCAGTCACTGTGAAGCCCACCCCTGTGTTTCTCTCTCTGTGAATGGAGAAGAAATATACATTGTATCTTTCTCTCTCCTTGCAAAAAAAAGTGTAGACATTTTTTTTAAAATAAAAAATAGAGAAGAATACCTAGATCAAAGTTTGATCCAGGTCAGTGCCAGGCAGGGGCGGACTGACCATTCGACCACTCGGGCACTGCCCGAGGGCCCCCGAGTCACTAGGGGGCCCCATCAGGGTTGCCAGCCTAAGTAAAACCAGGGACAGTATGTAAAAAATCTGTGTTTTTTTTACATCTGTCTCTGAAATGTCCCTTACCGACATCCTTTTGGTCTAAAAATCCCGAGATTATAGCTGCCCCACCTCTCCAGTACCTTCTCAGCCAATAGAAACATGTCTGTGTATACTGTGTGATTGTATACTGTGTGTGTGTATACTGTCTGGCCCCATACTCTCTGATTGCCTGGGGGCCCCATAATCTCCTATTGCCCGGGGGCCCCATGAGTTTTCAGTCCGCTCCTGGTGCCAGGGTTAGTGTTTGGGTCAAAGGGCAAAAGGTCAAGGTCAGTATATTGTGGACAGGATTCTTTTTTTTTTTTTTTTAATTAGTATCAGTGTCGGTGTGTTTTAGGTAGGATAAAAAAAAAAATACCAAAATGCCCACTATTGTTTCTGGGTTGTATTACGGGTACAAACAACAACTAACATACCCATATGACTATGTGGTATCACTACGATCGTCGGGAGCAGGAGAATTTATTTTAGGTTGTTCTTTTGGTTATGATGGTAACAAGAAATATACAGCTAAATTTTAAAGAATTTTTCTTACTTTTTTTAATATATAAAAAAAAATCTGAAGATATCCATTACCATTTACCACCAAGCGACAGCCCAATTTGTCCTGAAAAACACGTGGTACAATTCCCCCCCCCCCCCCGCTCTTTCCTCATTGGCTCGCTGGCTGTGATTGGCAGCAGCAGAAGCTAATTGCTCCTGCTGTTGGGTGAACCAATAAGGAGAGAGAGACGCAGGAGAGCTGCTGCTCTCATGCACATTGCTGGATCAAGATGGGGCTCAGGTACGTATAAGGGGGGGGGGGCGGGGGGAGTTGTACCCAGAAAGTTTTTTTACCTTAAAGTGGTGTTCCGGCCGAAATTATACTTTTTAAATAAAAATACCCCTATAATACACAAGCCTAATGTATTCTAGTAAAGTTAGTCTGTAAACTAAGGTCCGTTTTGTTAGTTTATAGCAGTAGTTTGTTGTTTTATAAACTTGCAGCAGGACGTGGCCATCTTAAGTGTGGGCATCTGAAGCCAGACTGTATTTCTTCCTGATCTCATCCTTGCAGATCTCGTACATGCTCAGTGCAGCACAAGCAGTGTAATAGGTTTCAGGTCAGGTTTCCATAGCAACGGCAGTGTCAGAGGAAGTTGCCGCCCCTTCCCAGGAGGCATTGCAAACAGGAAATGATGCGATGGGCCGCGGCCAGGGAGGAGGAAGTGAAAAATGAATACAGCAGATATACAGTTTGTGCTGAGAAAAAAAATAAAAAAATATCCAATTCGTTTACAGTGCACAGTTTGGTGAGGAATGCTGAAGAGTTGTAAAAGTGGGTGGAACTGCTTAAAGCGGTTCGGCACCCAATTCATTTAGTAAATCTCTTTTGCCTTCCAAATCAGGCATAGAGTACTAAATGAAATGTTTTTTTTTTTTTTTTTTTTACTTACCTTGTAATTGAAGACTTCCGGTCTCCTCTCTCTGCGGCGGCGGGCGGGGTCTCTGCGTCCATCGTCGTCACGCCGCACTGTCTCCTGGGATCTGGTGTCATTGATCCCAGGAGTCAGTGCGGGCATCTTCCGAAATCTCGCGAGATTTCGGCCACATCTTCCGAAATCTCCCGAGATTTCGGCCACATCTGCCGAAATCTCGTGAGATGTCGGCAGATGTGCCGTTACTGCGCACGCGCGAGTAACGGCGGTGCATGCTGGGCCATCTAAAGTTCCTGTGGGTGTTTCACATGCCCACAGGCAAGATGGCCCCCAGCACTAAAGAAGAAGACGAGGAACTTCATCGGACGAAAACCGGCGGCGATCGAGATGGAAGATGGAACAGGTGAGTCCCCTAAAAAAGGTAAGCATACTTTATATTACGTCCTAAAAAAAAAATTTTTTTTACAGAGTGCAGAACCGCTTTAATGCATAGACAGTGCCGGGGACAAGGTATCTAGAACCCAGGGCAAACGTGCCAAATTGCTACCCCCCCCCCCCCCAAGATGTATGAGCATTATGTGTCAGCAAAAAACCCCACCCCACAAAAATCGTGCACTAATCTGCATATTTACCCCTATGCATAAATGTCCCCTCCTCCCACTACAAATCCACCGCCCTACTAGAATTCCCTCCTTCCCAGAACAAATCTTTGCCCCCCCCACCCACCCCCCAGCTAAAATACTCTCTCCTTATATGCCCCCCCAGCACAAATACCCCCAAAAAAGTTTTCCCCTCTTAGTACAAACCCCTTGAATGTCCTCTCCTGAGCACAATTCCCCCCATTCCTAATCCCCCCGGCACAAATTCCCCTCCCCCAATTCACCATCCTAACACAAAGCCCCCCCCCCCAAAAAAAATCCCCCTCCTAGCACAAGTACCCCCTAATCATCCATAATAGCAAAAATCCTCCCCCTAAAAAAAGTTCCCCCCTCTTAGCACAAACCCCTGAAATGTCCCCTCCTCCCCCAATTCCCCTTCCACCCCCTCAAAATTCCCCCAGCACAAATTTCCCTCCCCTCACTCTAAATCCCCCCCCCAGCACAAATTCCCCTCCCCCAATTCCCCATCCTAGCACAAATCCTTCCCTCCTCAAAGTTCCCCTCCAAGCACAAATACCCCCCAATCATCCATAATAGCACAAATCCCCCCCCCAAAAGTTTTCCCCTCTTAGCACGAACCCCTCAAATGTCCTCTCCGAGCACAATTCCCCCCCCCCCCCCAGCACAAATTCCCCTCCCCTCACTCTAATCCCCACCTAACACAAATTTCCTTCCCCAATTCCCCATCCTAGCACAAATTCTTCCCCCCTCAAAGTTCCCCTTCTAGCATTATGTGTCAGCAAAAACCCCCCACCCCACAAAATGCCCCCTATGCATAAATGTCCCCTCCTCCCACTACAAATCCACCGCCCTACTAGAATTCCCTCCTTCCCAGAACAAATCTTTGCCCCCCCCACCCACCCCCCAGCTACAATCCTCTCTCCTTATATGCCCCCCCCCCAGCACAAATACCCCCCAAAAAGTTTTCCCCTCTTAGTGCAAACCCCTCGAATGTCCTCTCTGAGCACAATCCCCCCCCCATTCCTAATCCCTCCAGCACAAATTCCCCTCCCCCAATTCCCCATCCTAACACAAAGCCCCCCCCCCCAAAAAAAATCCCCCTCCTAGCACAAACACCCCCCTTTTTTGTAATCATCCCTAATTCTTCCTCAGCAAAACTTCCTTTCCCCTCCTTCTTTTCTCATCCTCTCTACCCTTTCCTCCCTTCCTTTTAATTTCCCCCTTTCTCTTCTTTCTTCCTTCTTTTTCTTCTTTCCCCTTCCTTTCTTTTCTCTCCTCCTCCCTTTATTCCTCAATTGTTTTTTCTCATATCCCTATTCTTTCCCTCTCCCCACCCTCTATTTCCTTTCTCTATTTTTTTTTACTCCTTTCTCCTTTTTTTTTCCCCATTATCCTTTTTCCCCCTCATTCTCTTTTCTCTGATTCTTCTCCCCCTCCCTCTCTTTCCACCTTTCCTCCCCCTGCCCTTCCTCATTCCTCCTCTTTCCTTCCTTTCTCCTCCCCCATCCCCCCTTCCCCTCTCATTCCTCCTACCTCGATTCCTTCTTGCCAATTTTCTTTTTTTATTCATTCCCCTTCTTCTTTTCCTCCTCTCCTTCTCCTTTCCCAATATCCCTTTCCCTCTTCCTTTTTTCCCATTCTTCTCCTCTCTCTTTCGTGCTTCTTCCTTTTCCCCCCCCGATTTTCCCTTTTTCCTTTTCCCCCCTTCTCTCCCTTTTCTAACATTCCTTCTCTCATCTCAATTCCTTATTCAAATTTCCTTCCTTATTCTTTCCTTCCCTCTTCCTCTTTTTCATTCTCATTCCCTATTTCCTTATTCCCTTCCCTTTATTCTCTCCCGTCCTCATCTACTCATTTCTCTTTCCTTCTCCCTCATTCCTTCCTTCCCTCCCAATTCCCTCTCCCCTTTTCTTTCTTTCCCTTTTCTCTTCCTCTTCTTTTCTCCCTTTTTCATTCTCTCCCTCTCCTTCCCTGCTTCTTTCTCTCCTCCTCCTCTCTCTTCCATTTCCCATTGCGCATTTCCTTTCCCCCTCCCCTCCTTCTTCCCCATTCTTTCTCCTTTTCCCTTCTCTCCCTTCTTCTTTCCCTGCCTTCTCCTTTTCTTTCTTCCTCTTCTCCCCTCTCTTCCCTATTTCTCGTCTCGTTTTTTCTTCCATTTCCCCTTTTCATTTCCCTTCTCTGTTTTTTAAATGTTCTTCCATTCCCTACCCCTTCTCTCTCTCTTATTTCTCTCTCCTTATTTTCTTTTTCCCCTTCCATTTTTCGCATTCCTACCTTTTCTTCATTTCCTCTCGTCTCTTCCCCTCGCCTTCCCTTTTTCTTCCTTCCTTCTCCCCCTTCCCTTTATTCCCCCCTTTTTTTTCCTCCTTTCCCCCGCTCTTATTTTCATTCCTCTCTCTCCTCCCTTACTCCTTCTCTCATCTCTTTTCCCCTTTTCTCTCCTTTCCTTTCTCTTTCTCCATTTCCTCTCTCCTCTCATTTTTTTTTTTTCCCCCTTTTTTTCCTCTCCCCCCTTTCAATCCTCCTCCAATTTCTCTCCCCTTTACCTTTTTTTTTTTTTCCCTCCCTTCCTCCCCTCTCTTTTCTTCTTCCCTCCCTTTTCCTTCCTCCCCCCCTCTTCAATTATCCGATTTCCCTCCTCCATTTTCCCTCCCTTCTCTCTCCCTCTTTTTCTCTTCTTTTTCCCTTCCCTTCCCTATTCTCCCCTTTTCTCTCCTTTCTCTTCCCTTTTCCCGCCCCTCTTTCTTCTCCTTACCCACTTTCCCTCCCTTTTCTTCTTTACTTCCAATTCTCTTTCTCTTTAAATTCCCCTTTTTTTCCACTCCCCCCCTTCTTCTTTTCCTAATTTATTTCTATCCTCTTCCTTTCCTCTCTCCTTTTTCTCCCCTTCTCCTCTATTTCCCTTCTTTCGCCCCTTTTCTTTCCGATATCAATTCCTTCCCTTTCCTTCCTCTTTCTTATTTTTCCTCCCTCTTCTCTTTTTCCCCTTTCTTGTTTCAATTCTCCTCCTAGCTTCTCCAACTTCTCCAATTTCTCCCTTCTCTCCTCCCTTCTCCCCCCTCTTTTCTCCATTTCCCTTTTCTCTCTCCTCCTCTCCCTTCTCCCTCTTCCTTTCCTTCAATTCTCAATTCCTCTTTCAATTCCCTTCTTCTCTCCCCCCTTTTCCCTTCCTCTCTCTTCTCCCTCTCTTTCTTTTCTCCCCCCTCCTCTCCCCCCATCTTTCCTTCTTTCCTTCTCTTCTCCCCCTTCTCCTCCTTCTTTCCTCTTCTCCCTCCCTTTCCCCCTCTCCTCCTTTCCTTATAATTCTTTTCTTCTTTTTTTTTTTCCCTTCTCCCCTTCCTTTCTCCTTTCTTTCTCCTATCCTCCTTCTTTCTTCTCCTCCCTTCCGTCGTCCGAATTCCCCCCCTCCCCCTTTTTCAATTCATTTTTTTCTCCTCCTCTCTTATTCCTTTCTTTCTTTCTTCCCCCTTCTTCTCTCCCTCTTTCTTTCTTCTCCCCTTTATTCTTTTCCTTCCCTTTTCCCCCTTCTTTCCCCCTTTACTCCTTCTCCACTTCTTCCCTTTTCATAGTCCCCATTTATTTCTCCCACCCTCCCCTTCCTTCTTCCCCTTATTCCCCCTCCTTCCTTCCCCCTCTTCCCTCTTCCTCCTCCCTCTTTCTTCCCTCTCAATTATTCTTCCTTATTTTTTCCTTTCCCTCCTCTTCCTATTTCTCTCTTTTACTCTTCCCCTTTTCTCCTCTTCTTCTATTTTTTCTCCCTCATCTCATTCTCTCATTTTCTTTTCCCCCTCCCCTTTTCTTTTCCCCCTCTCATTCTCCTTTCCTTCCCTCAACTTCCTTGTCCACTTTCCACAATTATTCCCTCCTTTTCTTCTTTTTTAATTTCCTTCTTTTTCCTATTTTCTCCCCTCTTCTCCACTATTCCTTCCTTCCACCCTTCCGGTTTTTCCCCTCCCTTTCTTCTCCCTTTTTTCCCCCTACCCTCCCTTTTTCCCCTCATTTTTTCCTCTCTTTTTTACTCCTCCCCCTCCATTCTCCCTTCTCCTTCTCTCATTCCCCTCCTCCCATTTCTCCTCCTTCTCTCTCCTTCTTTTTTTTTCTCTTCCCAATTACTCCTTTTCCCCCCCCAATTTTCTTCCCCCCACCTTCTCCTCCTTTCTCCCTCCCATTCCCCAATTTCTTCTCCTTCCCCTTCATTCTTTCTCCTTTTCTTCCCCTTCTTCTTCCCATTCCCTTTTTCTCCTCTCCCTCTTCCTTTCCTTCCCCTTCTTCCCTTGCTCCTCTATTCCCTTCCTCCCCCTCTCTTTTCTTCCCCCCTTATTCTTCCATTCTCCTCCCCTCCCTCTCTTTATTCCCTTCCATTCTCTTTTCCCTCTGCCCTCCTTTTTCTTCTTTCCTTCCCCCCTTCCCTTGTTTTTCTATCTCCTCCACCTTTCTTCTTCCCTCTCTTTCCTCTTTTTTCTCTCTCTACTCTTCTCTTTTCGCGTCTCTTCCTTCTCCTCTTTCCTCTTCTTCCGTCCCCTTTTCTTTCTTCTCCTTTCTCTCTTCCCTTTTCTCTCTTTCCTTTTTTCTCTTTTCTTCCTTTTTTTCCCTTCTTTTTATTTCCCCTCCTTTCTCCTATCCTCCTCTTTCCCCTCCTTCTTCCCTTTTTTTTTCCCTTTATCCCTCTTCTCCCTTCTCTTTCTGCTATTTTTTCTTCCTTCCTCTCTTCCCTTATCTCCCTCCCCTACCCCCCCCCCTTCCCTTTCCCCTTCTTCTTTCCTCCTTTCCTTCCCCCCTTTTCCCCCCCCCCTTTTCAATTCCACTCTCCCTTCCTTCTTCCTCCCTCCTTCTCTCCTTCTTATTTCTTTACTCCCACTCTCTCTCATCTTCTTCTCAATTCCTCTCTCCCCTATTCCCTTCCTCACCCTTTAATTTTCCTTTTTCCCCTCTATTATTCTCTTCTCTCATTTCCCCTTTCTTTCCTCCTTTTTTCCCTTACCTTTCTTTCTCTTTCGTTCCCCTTCCTGTCCTTCTTTTCCCTTTCCCTCTTCATTAATTCTCCCCCTTTTTTCTTTCTTTTCCTCTCCCCTCCCCTTTTTTTCAAATTTACTCTTCTCTTTTTTTTTTCCCCCCCCTCCCCCTCTTTTTTCCCTTTTTCCCTCCTTTGTTTTCCTTCCTCCCTTTCTCTTCATCTTTTTTTCCTCCCCAATTCTTCCTCCTTCAGTTTTTCTTCCATTGCCTTTCTTTTCCCTTTCCCTTCTTTCCTTCCTTTCCTTCTTTCTCCTTCCTTCCCTCCTCCTTCTCATTTTCTTCCCCTTCTCCCCCTTCCTTTCTCTTCTCCTCTTTCACCCCCTTTTCCCCTTTTCCTTTTCTCCTCTCTCCTTTTCATTTTCCTCTCCCCCTTCTCCATTCTTTCTTCCCCCTTCCTTTTCCCTCTTTCTTTCATTATCCCCTCCCTTTTCTTTCCCTTCATTCCTTCTTCCCCTTCCTCTTCCTTCTTCATTTTTCTTCCCTTCCACCTCCTCCCCCTTTCTCTTTCAATTCCCTCTCTTCTCTTCTCTCTTTCTCTACAATTCTCCCTTCCTTCTTTCTCTTCATTTCTCCCTCTCCTTCCCTCCCCCAATTCTCCTCATTCTCCTTCTCTCCCTCTCCTTCCTCATTCTCCTCCTTTCCTCCCTTTCTTCTCCCCTCTTTCCTCTCCCCTCCCCTATTCCCCCCTTTTCCTTTTTTTTCTTCTTTTCTCCCTTCTCTCCTCTCTTTCCTCCTTCTCTTTCTACCCTTCTTCCTCTCCCTCTTTCCCCTCAATTCCATTTTCCTTCCACCCTAATTCTCCTTCTTCTCTCTCTTCTTCTCCCTCTCGTCCCCCTCCCATCTTCTCTTCCTTTCTTCTCCCACTTTTCCTTTCCTCCTCTCTCTCATTCCTTCATCTTCTCTCCCTTTTTTTCCCTTCTAATTCCTCCCTCCCTCCCTCTGTTTTCTTTTCATACGAGCTTCCTCTTTTATTCCCTTTTTCTTTTTTCTTCCCCCCTTTCAAATTCCTCTTCTCCCTTTTCCTTCTTCCCCCCATTCCCCCCCTTCTTCTCCCCCTCTTTCTTATTCCTCCCCCCCAATTCTTCCCTCCTCTCTTCCCTTCCCTCCTTTCTTCCCCCTTTTTCCTTCCCATTCTTTCTTTTCTTCTCTTTCAATTTTCTCTTTTTCTTCTCCCCCTTATCTTTCTCATTTCATTTTTTCCTCTTCCCCCCCCCCTCTTTCTTCTTCTCCATTCTTTTTCTCTTTCCTTTTCCTTTTCCTTCCCTCCCTCCTTACATTCTCTTCTCCAGTCTTCCCCCTTTCCTCATTTTCTTCTTCTCCCCTTTTTTTCGTTATTGTCCCCCCCATTCCTACTTCCTCAATTCCCCCTCTTTTCATTTTCCCTCCCCTTTCCCTCTCTCCTCCCTCCCCTTCTCCCTCATTCCCTCTCCCTTCCCTGCCCCCTCCCTCCCTTCTTCCTCTTTGCCCTCCCCGTTCATTCCTCCTATTCTTCTCTCTCCTGCCTTTCAAGTCCTCTTCCTCCCCCGTTCCCCCTTTCTCTTTCTCGCTTCCCTTATTTATTTTTTCTCTTCCCTTTAATTCCCATTCCCCCCAATTCCCTTCCTTTCATTTCATTTTCCCTCTTCCTCTCCCCCTCATCCCCCCTTCTCCTCTCCCTTCCCCTTCTTTCCAATTTTTCTCTCTTCTTTCTTTCCTCTTTCTCTTCTCTCTTCCCTCTTTTTTTTTCCTCTTTCTCTTCCTCTCCCTTTCTCCCCTCTCCCTTTTTTTTTCTCTCAATCTTTTCTTCCTCCCCTTCCTCCTCTCTATTTTTTTCAATTCCTTTTCCTTCCCTCCTTCTTTTTTCTTCTCCATCTCCTCTTCTTTTCCCCATTCATTCTCTATTCCCTTCTTTCCCCTTCCCCTCCCTCTTCCCCTTTTTAATTTTTTCCCCTTTTAATTTTCCTTTTCCAATTCCATCCTCTCCTCTTCTTCTTTCCTTTCTTCCTTCCACTCTTTCTTTCTTTTTCCCCTCTCCTCTCTTCCCTCCCCCCTTTCCCTTCCTATTTTCTTCATTCCTTTCTTCCCCCTTTCTCTCCTTTCCTTCCTTTCTCTTCTCTTCTCTTTTTCTACCCTCCTTCTTCTTCTCCCTCCCTTCAATCTTCTTTCCCCCCCTCTCTTTTTTTTCCATTCCTCTTCCCCCTTCTTTTTTTCTTCTCCTTTCTCTCTTTTTTTTCCTTCCCTGTCCTTTTTCTTTCGTCCTCTGTCTTCCTTCCCTTCCTTCTTCTTTCCCCTTTCAATTCCATTCTCCCTCTCCAATACTTCATGCCCTTCCTTTCCATTTTTATTTCCATTCTCCCCCCCCCTCTTTCCTTTTTCACTTTCTCTCAAATTGTTTTCTTCCCTTTCCTCTTTTTTCCTCCCCCCCTTCTTCTCTTCTTTTTCCCCCCTTCCCTTTCCCTTCTCTATTTTCTCTCCTCTTTAGATTTCTCTCTTCTTTCCTGCCTTAATTCTTCCTTTGCTCCTTTTTTTCTTATTCCCTTCCTCCCTTTCCCCCCTTCCTCTCCCTCTTTCATGCCCTTCCGTTTCCTTCTCTTTAATTCTTCCTCCAGCCTCTTTCTCCCTTCCCTCTCTCCTCTGTTTGTCTTCCCTTCTCTTCTCCCCCCTCTCCATTCTCTTCCCTTCCTTTCTCCCCTCTCTCTCCCCCTCCTTTCTCCCTTCTCCTTTTTCTTCCTTTCCCTTCTACCCCTTGTCCTTTATTCCCGTTCCCTTCCTTCCCTTCCCCCCTGTCCCCCCTCTTCTTTCCCTTGTTTCCTCTTCCTTCCATTTCCCTTTCTCTCCTCTCTCCTTTCTTATTCCTCCTATTTTCTTTTCTATTCTTCCCCTCCCTCTCTTCTCCCTCTTCCTTTTTTCCTCTCCTCCTCTCTCCCCTCCCTTTTCTGCCCGTCCTTTTTTTTTTCCTTCCCTCTTATTTTTCTTCTCTTCCCCTCCCTATTCAATCCTCCCCTCCTTTTTCCCTCCCTCGCTCTCCTTCCTATTTCCTTCCCCCCTCCCCCTCTCCTCCATTCTTGCTCCCCTCGGTATTTCTTCTTCTTTTTCTCCAATTCTTCTCCTTTCTTTTCCCTTTCTCCCTTCCCTTTTCCTCTTTCCCCTCCTTTTTCTCTCTTATTTTCCTCTCATTTTTTTATCCCTTCTTCTTCTTCATTCCCCTTCCTCCTGTCCTCTTTCTCCCTCCCTTTTTCTCTTTCCCCCTTTCCTCTCTCCCTTTTCCTCTTCCTTTCCCTTTTCTTCTTCCCTTTTCCCTCTCTTTCCTTTCCCCTCTCATTTTTTCCCTTCTTTTTCTTATCCCCTTCCCTTCCTCCTCCCTTTCCCTTCCTTCCTTTTTCCTTCCTCTCTCCCCTTCCAATTCCCCTCTTTCTTTCCACCTTTTTCCCCCTTTTCTTTCTTCATTCAGTCCTTTGCCTCTGTGCTCTCTTTCCTTTTCTCCGTTTCCTCACTTTTCCTCTCCGTCTTCTCCCCTTTTCCCTCCCTCCCCTGCTCATTTTTCTCTCCTCTTCCTTTTTCTCTCCTTCCTTCTTTTCTCTTTTCCCCCCCTAAATTCCTTTTTTCCATTCCTCCCAATTCCTCTCCCCTTCTCTCTCTTCCTCTCCTCCCCTTTCTTTTCCCGCCCTCCTCTTTCTTCTTTTCCCCTTTATACTTATTCTTTCCTATTCTTTTCTCTCCTGCTTTTCCCTCTTCCCCTTTCTTCTTTCTTCTCTCTCCCTTTTCCCTTCCCTCTCTTTCTTTCCCCCATTCCCTTTTCCTCGTTTCCCCCCTCCTTTCCCCCTCCCATTTCAATCTCTCCTCTCCTGTCTTCTTTTTTCCCCCTCTCCCTTTCCTCCTTCCTTTCTTTTCTCTCCCTCTTTCGTCAAGTCACCCCTTCCCCCTCCCATTTCAATTTTCCCCTCCTCTCTCGTCCCCCCTTCTTCTCCTTTTTTTTCATTTTCTCCCTCTCCCTTTCTCCTAATCTCCTCATCCTTCTCCTTCTCTCCTCCTCCTCCCTTCATTTTTTTTCAATCCCCTCTCTTTTTCTCCATCTTTCATCCCATTCCCCATTCCTTATTCTTCCAATTTTTTCTTTTCCCCTCTCCCCTTTCTCCCCCCCCATCTATCTCTTTCTCTTCCTCTTTTTCGCATTCCCCTTCCCCCTCTCCCTTTCTCCCCCCCCCTCTCATTACTCCCCTCCCCATCTTTTTTCCCTTCTCTCTCCTTCCGAATTTTTCCCCCTCTTTCTCCTCCTTCTTCCCCTCTCTTCTCTCTCTTCGTTCAATTTTCTTTCATATTTTTTCATTTCCCCTTCATTCCCTTTTCAATCCCTTTTTTTCTTCCTTCCTTTCTTCCTCCCTTTCTTTTTATTTCTCCATGTCCATTCTCCCTCCTTTCCTCCTCTCTAATTCCCATTCTTTTTTCCCCATTTTTCTTCTCCCCTTTTCTTCTTCTTTCCTTCCCTTCTTATCATAAATTCCCCCTCTCTTACCCTTTCCCCTAATCATCCTGCCGCTCTCTTCTCTCAATTCCATCTCCTTTACCCTCCTCTTCTCCTTTCTCGTCCCTCTTCTCTTTTTTGGTTAATTAATTCTTCTTCCCTTCTCCTCTTTTTAATGTCTCCCTCCTCTTTCTCTTTTCCTTTCTCCTTCATTCCAGCAAAAATCCTTTTTCTTAATTCTTTTTCCCTCTACTCCCCCTTCTCTTCCCCCCCCCTTCATTCTCAATTTTCCTCCTCAATTCTTTTTTCTTTTTCTCTTTCCCCCTCCCCCTTTTTCTCCCGCCTTCCCTTCGTTCTTTTCCCTCCTCTCCCCCCTTCTCTCCCTCTCCCCTAAATCCTAAAAAGTTACCTATCCCCTCTATCTTTATGGGCTACAATCCTCCTCCTCTCTTCCTTTCCTTCCCTTTATTCCTCCTTTCCCCAAATTCCCCTCCTCCAATCTTCCCCATCCTTTCAATTCACCTCTCCTTCCACCCCCTCTAAAATTCCCCCCTTCTCCTTTTTTCCCTTTTTCCCTACTTTCTTCTCTTTCTTCCTCCTGTGATTTTTTTCCCTTGTCCTTCCTTCTTCCCTTCCTTCTCTCCTCCCTATCTCTTCCTCCAATTTTTCTACCCTTTCCTCCTTACCTTTTCTTCCTTCCCTCCTTAAAATCCTTCTTCATATCCTCCATCCTCTTTTAATCCTTCCTATCTCTCCTTTTCTCATACTCCCCTCATTCCTTCTCCTCTCTTCCTCCTAATCTTTCCTATCTATCCTTTCCATCCTCCTATTCCTCTCCAAATCTATCCCCTCATCTATCCTCCTTCCAATTTTCTCCTAAGTTCCTTCCCTCCTTCCCTCCTTCTCCACTCTAAATTCCCCTCCCTTCACTCATCTAATCCCTCACCTATCACAAAATTTTCCTTTCCCCCCATCCCCAGCACAAATTCCCCTTCCCCCAATTCCCCACCTATCCTTCCTCCACAAATTCCAATTCCCCTCCTAGCACAAATCCCCCTTCCCCTCCTCAAAGTTCCCCTCCAAGCACAAATACCCCCCCCAATCATCCATAATAGCACAAATCCCCCCCCCCCCAAAAAAGTTTTCCCCTCTTAGCACAAACCCCTTAAATGTCCTCTTCGAGCACAATTCCTCCCCCCCCCCCCAGCACAAATTCCCCTCCCCTCACTCTAATCCCCACCCAACACAAATTTCCTTCCCCAATTCCCCATCCTAGCACAAATTCTTCCCCCCTCAAAGTTCCCCTTCTAGCACAAATACCCCCCAATCATCCATAATAGCACCAATCCCCCTCCCCCCATAAAAAGTTTTCCCCTCCTACCATAAATTCCTTCCCCCCCTCTACCATATCACCCTTTCCAGCAACCCCCCCCCCCCAGATCCCCCCTCCTAGCACAAATCCTGTTCCCTCTTCCCAACACAAATCCCCCAAAATCACCACTCCTAGCACACCTCCCCAAATTTCCCCTCCTAGAACCACTCTTACCCCCCCTGCTGCCCCACAATTTCCTTCTCCTAACACAAATTCTCTTCCACCCAATCTCCTCGTGATGCCCCCCCCCCACCTTACATGGCACCACAGTGCCCAGGGCAGTCTCCCCTCTTGCCCACCCCCTTGTCCCAGCTCTGTGCATAGAATGCATTGAGGTAAAAAAAAAAAACCTTCTGCCTTTAGAACCACTTTAAGCCTTTCGCTGCTGTTTTTTATTTTTTTTGCACACATGTTTAACCCCAAACCGCCATAGCTGTACGTCGAAATTATGACGTAGAATACCGGGGGGGGGTTGTTATGGCAGCAGATAAGCGACATAACCCCGGTATTTTCTGCAACGGCGGGCGGTCCTCTTAAAGATAAAAGTGGTCTCTGTGGCGGATTTGCAGTGAGATCACTTTTATCGGGGGGGGGGTGGGAAAGGTGCCCCCCTCCCGCCGCGTTCCGGTCGTCTCCGCCGCTTACTGGACCCGCCTATGCGGTAGGGACGATCCAATCCTTTCCCCTCAAAGGTTGTGAGTCGGGTGAGGGAATGATGCCTCCCCCCCCCCACTCAACTGAATGACGCTGGATGACGCAAGCGACGTCAAACGTCACTTCCGCCCAACGTCCTTAACTGCTTGCCGACGACCGGCTGTTAATTGACAGGCCGCGCAGCTCTCGTTGCGGGAGGGCATCATATGACGTCCTCCCCTTCTTGGGCCACCAGGGGGGCACGAACGCCCGCCGCGTCACTGGGGGCCGCGATGTCCGCCGGGCACCCGCGATTGCCCGGTAACACAGCAGGACCGTGGATCTGTGTATGTAAACACACAGATCCACGGTCCTGTCAGAGGAGAGGAGACCGATGGTGTGTTCCCAGTACAGGGAAACACCGATCGGTCTCCTCCCCTTGTGAATCCCCTCCCCCTACAGTTAGAATCACTCCCAGGGAACATATTAACCCCGCCCCCTAGTGGTTAACCCCTTCCCTGCCAGTCACATTTATACAGTAATCAATGCATTTTTTATAGCACGGATCGCTGTATAAATGTGAATGGTCCCAAAAATGTGTCAAAGGTGTCCGATATGTCCGCCGCAATATCGCAGTCACGATAAAAATCGCAGATCGCCGCCATTACTAGTAAAAAAATAATAATAATTAGACATGTGCACAATAGAAAAATTGTTTAGTTTCGTTTCTGTTCGTTTCCGTTGATTCGTAACGATTCGTATTTTCGTAAGTCGTCGGTGTTCGAGTTATTTTTTCGTTGATTCGTTTTTCCGTTAGTTTAATTTTCGTTTATTCGAAATTCGGACGCATTCGTATTTTCGTAGATTTAGTTACATTCGTACTTTCGTTAGATTGATTTTATTCGTACTTTCGTAACATTGTTTTTCGTAGATTCGTAATCGGAGCATAATTCATAATGTTATGTAATGTGTATGCTATTATTACATTGTAAGAGACACGGAAAATTACGAATCGAAAAAAAAAGTTACGAATGTACGAATTTTTTCGTTCAATCCATTCGAAGCACGTTAAGCAGCGCCATTGTAAGAGACACGGAAAATTACCAATTCAACAAAAAGAAAAAAGTTACAAATGTACGCATTTTTTCGTTCATTTTGATTTTCGTTGTTCCTGTTTTCGTTTTTTTTTTTTCGGATTTTCTTCTTTCGTAGTTTTGTTGTTTCTAATTTGATGAAGATGCAAATTAAGGACTCTGGACGGCCGCACTCCAAGAAAAATTCAAAAGCCTTTATTGGTAAAATATGGAATCACACAAAAATAGGTCACAGTTTCTAATTTGGTTATTTCAGATTTTGATTGTTTTTCATATTCGTTCGATTCGATAATTCGTTATTCGTTAAAATTTTTACCGAATCATTCGTTCATTCGTACGATAACGGATGAACGAATATAACAAATTTTAACGGAAAACTAATTAAAACGAAACGAATTGCACATGTCTAATAATAATAAAAATGCTATAAATCTATCCCCTATTTTGTAGACACTATAACTTTTGCGCAAACCAATCATACGCTTATTGCGTTTTTTGTTTTTTTTTTACCAAAAATACGTAGAAGAATACGTAAACTGAGTTTAAAAATAAATAAAAAAATTGGATATTTATTATAGCAAAAAGTAAAAATATTGTTTTTTTTTTTTTCACACTTGTCTCTATTGTTTTGTTTATAGCGCAAAAAATAAAAAATCACAGAGGTGATCAAATACAACTCTATTTGTGGGAACAAAATGATAACAATTTCATTGGGTACAGTGTTGCATGACGGCGTAATTGTCATTCAAAGTGTGACAGCGCTGAAAGCTGAAAAATGGCGCCAGGGCAGGAAGGGGGTGAAAATGCCCTGTATTGAGGTGGTTAAAGGGGAAAAATTATTTTATTGAAAAAAAAAAGACTTTATTCTTATTTATTTTTATTGCTTTTAAGTGTAAATATGAGATGTGACGTCTTTTTGACCCCCCCCCCCCCCCCCGGATCTCACATTAAAGAGGACCTGTCATGTTTTTTCCTATTACAAGGGATGTTTAAATTCCTTGTAATAGGAATAAAAGTGATCTAATTTTTTTTTTTTAAAGGGGCAGTGTAAAAAAATAAAAATAAAAAGTAAATAAATAAGAAACAAAACTAAAATTAAAGCACCCGTCCCGCCGAGCTCGCGCACAGAAGCAAACGTATACGCAAGTAGCGCCGCCGCGCCGCATATGTAAACAGTGTTCAAACCACACATGTGAGGTATCGCCGCGATTGCTGAAGCGAGAGCAATAATTCTAGCGCTAAACCTCCTCTGTAACTCTAAACAGGTAACCTAAAGTATTGCAATGACAGCCATTTTATTCTCTAGGGTGTCTGAAAAAAATATATACACATATATATATACAGTGGTGTGAAAAAGTGTTTGCCCCCTTCCTCATTTCCTGTTCCTTTGCATGTTTGTCACACTTAAGTGTTTCGGAACATCAAACCAATTTAAACAATAGTCAAGGACAACACAAGTAAACACAAAATGCAATTTGTAAATGAAGGTGTTTATTATTAAAGGTGAAAAAAAATCCAAACCATCATGGCCCTGTGTGAAAAAGTGATTGCCCCCTAAACCTAATAACTGGTTGGGCCACCCTTAGCAGCAACAACTGCAACCAAGCGTTTGCGATAACGTGCAATGAGGCTTTTACAGCGTCCTGGAGGAATTTTGGCCCACTCATCTTTGCAGAATTGTCCTAATTCAGTTACATTAGAGGGTTTTCGAGCATGAACGGCCTTTTTAAGGTCATACCACAACATCTCAATAGGATTCAGGTCTGGACTTTGGCTAGGCCACTCCAAAGTCTTCATTTTGTTTTTCTTCAGCCATTCGGTGGTGGACTTGCTGGTGTGTTTAGGATCATTGTCCTGCTGCAGAACCCAAGTTCGTTTCAGCTTGAGTACACAAACAGATGGTCGGACATTCTCCTTCAGGATCTCTTGGTAGACAGCAGAATTCATAGTTCCTTTTATCACGGCAAGTCTTCCAGGTCCTGAAGCAGCAAAACAGCCCCAGACCATCACACTACCACCACCATATTTTACTGTTGGTATAATGTTCTTTTTCTGAAATGCAGTGTTCCTTCTACGCCAGATATACTTGGACACACACCTTCCAAAGAGTTCCACTTTTGTCTCATCGGTCCACAGAATGTTGTCCCAAAAGTCTTGGGGATCATCAAGATGTGTTGTGGAGAAATTGAGACGAGCTTTGATGTTCTTTTTGCTCAGCAGTGGTTTTCTCCTTGGAACTCTGCCATGCAGGCCATTTTTGCCCAGTCTTTTCCTGATGGTGGAGGCATGAACGCTGACCTTAACTGAGGCAAGTGAGGCCTGCAGTTCCTTGGACGTTGTTGTGGGGTCTTTTGTGACCTCTTGGATGAGTCGTCGCTGCGCTCTTGGGGTAATTTTGGGCGGCCGGCCACTCCTGGGAAGGTTCACCACTGTTCCATGTCTTCGCCATTTGTGGATAATGGCTCTCACTGTGGTTCGCTGGATTCCCAAAGCTTTGGAAATGGCTTTATAACCCTTTCCAGACTGATAGATCTCAATTACTTTCTTTCTCAATTGTTCCTGAATTTCTTTGGGTCTCGGCATGATGTGGAGCTTTTAAGGATCTTCTGGTGGACCTTACTGTGTCAAGCAGCTCCTATTTAAGTGATGCCTTGATTGTGAACAGGTGTGGCAATAATCAGGCCTGGGTGTGGCTAGAGAAATTGAACTCAGGTGTGGACAACCACAGTTATAGTATGTTTTAACAAGGGGGGCAATCACTTTTTCACACAGGGCCATGATGGTTTGGATTTTTTTTCACCTTTAATAATAAACACCTTCATTTACAAATTGCATTTTGTGTTTACTTGTGTTGTCCTTGACTATTGTTTAAATTGGTTTGATGTTCCGAAACACTTAAGTGTGACAAACATGCAAAGGAACAGGAAATGAGGAAGGGGGCAAACACTTTTTCACACCACTGTATATATGGGCTGCTAATGTACGGGAACTGACCACAACGACCATACCGCATTTGTTTCTTACACAACGCATGGTAGTGCGTTACCATGCATTTTGGACAATTTCATGCTCCCAACTTTGTGGGAACAGATTGGGGGTGACCCCTTCCTGTTCCAGTCAAGTTCCTCCACCCCAAACTCGCTCCTCCATGTCTTTATGGACCTTGCTTTGTGGTGGGCAGTCATGTTGGAACAGGAAGGGGCCGTCCCCAAACTGTTCCCACAAAGTTGGGAGCATGAAATTGTCCAAAATGTCTTGGTATGCCGACGCCTTAAGAGTTCCCTTCACTGGAACTAAGGGGCCAAGCCAGTGACGGTGCGTGCATAGAGGGCGCAGGAGCGCCGCCCCCTCCTCTCCTGCACCGCTCTATCACAAATAGATAGATTCATGCATTGCATGAATCTATCTATTGTCACCGCTGCCGCCCCGTATTCAGGTGTCCGGCCCCTTGACGGGCGCCGGGCATCTGAATTACAGCGTAAGCTCTAATAGGCTTCCATAAGTGTAAACAGCGGGTGCACTGCTGTGCGTTCGCTGTTTACAGAGTATTGTGTTAGAGAAGCGAATACATCGCTTCCCTAAAACAGACCCGCCTCTCAACCAATCAGGTTGCCGGGTCTGTGTTACCGGTCACCTGATTGGCTGAAGTCACAGGCGCTGTGATTGGACGCTAGGCGTCCAATCACTGCAGAAGACAGGAGGAGCGCGGGAGAAGATGTCGGGTCGATGAGGAGACACTGCTGCTCGTAGCCTGACGCCGTCACCAGCTGCACACCGAGACAAGGTAAGTGCCGGTAGATGGCGGGCAGAGGGCACATTGGCAGCATTTAATGGGCACAGTGACAGCACTTGGGGCACGGTGGCAGTGTTAGATGGGCACAGTGGCAGCACTTGGGGCATGGTGGCAGTGTTAGATGGGCACAGTGGCACAGTGGCAGCATGTTACATGGGCACAGTGGCAGCATTTAAGGCACAATGGCAGCATTAGATGGGCACAGTGGCAGCGTTAGATGGGCACAGTGGCAGCAGTGGCAGCATTTAATGGGCACAATGGCAGCGTTTAATGGGCACAGTGGCAGCGTTTATGGGCACAGTGGCAGCATTTAATGGCACAGTGGCAGCGTTTAATGGGCACAGTGGCAGCATTTAATGGGCACAGTGGCAGCGTTTAATGGGCACGGTGGCAGCGTTTAATGGGCACAGTGGCAGCATTTAATGGGCACAGTGGCAGCGTTGGGGCACAGTGGCAGCGTTTGATGGCACAGTGAGGCTGTTTGTTTGCGCCCCCCCAAAAATTTTGAGCACCAGCCGCCACTGGGCCAAGCCCAACCCCTGAAAAACACCCCCCCCCCCCCCCACCATAATCCCCCTCCACCAAATGATTTGGACCAGTGCACAAAGCAAGGTCCATAAAGACATAAATGAACGAGTTTGGGGTGGAGTAACTTGACTGGCCTGCACAGAGTCCTGACCTCAACCCGATAGAACACCATATGCCGCATACATACGCTTGGAATATCCAACAACAAAATCCTGGATTTTGTTTCTGACGGATGTTGGCTAAAACTTGTCTTGCATACACACGGTCGCACAAATGTTGTCGGAAACTCCGAACGTCAAGAACGCGGTGACGTACAACACGTACGACGAGCCGAGAAAAATGAAGTTCAATAGCCAGTGAGGCTCTTCTGCTTGATTCCGAGCATGCTAACATGGAACTTTGTGCGTCGGAATTGTCTACACACACGCTCGGAATTTCCGACAACGGATTTTGTTGTTGGAAATTTCGACAACAAATGTCCAATGGAGCCTACACGCGGTCGGAATTTCTAACAACAAGCTCCCATCGGACATTTGTTGTAGGAAATTTCTGAGCGTGTGTACGCGGCATTTGAGTGGAGACTGTGAGCCAGGCCTCCTCCTCCAACATCAGTGCCTGACCTCACAAATGCCCTTCTGGAAGAACGGTCAAACATTCCCATAGACACCCTCCTAAACCTTGTGGACGGCCTTCCCAGAAGAGTTGAAGCTGTTATAGCTGCAAAGGGCGGAGCCAACTCACAGGGGCGTACCTAGTGCATTTGCCACCCGGGGCGGATCCTATATCTGGCACCCCCCCCCACCTTAAAACGTAAAACACCCCACTGTGCCCCCTGCATACCTCTGCATCCTTAAATATCTCTTTGTCACTACTGTGTACATTACACAGCACCCTGCACCCCTTTACAATACACAGCACCCTGCACCTCTAGACCCCTTTACATTATACAGCACCCTGCACCTCTAGACCCCTTTACATTACACAGCACCCTGCACCTCTAGACCCCTTTACATTACACAGCACCCTGCACCTCTAGACCCCTTTACATTACACAGCACCCTGCACCTCTAGACCCCTTTACATTACACAGCACCCTGCACCTCTAGACCCCTTTACATTACACAGCACCCTGCACCTCTAGACCCCTTTACATTACACAGCACCCTGCACCTCTAGACCCCTTTACATTACACAGCACCCTGCACCTCTAGACCCCTTTACATTACACAGCACCCTGCACCTCTAGACCCCTTTACATTACACAGCACCCTGCACCTCTAGACCCCTTTACATTACACATCACCCTGCACCTCTAGACCCCTTTACATTACACAGCACCCTGCACCTCTAGACCCCTTTACATTACACAGCACCCTGCACCTCTAGACCCCTTTACATTATACAGCACCCTGCACCTCTGGACCCCTTTACATTATACAGCACCCTGCACCTCTAGACCCCTTTACATTACACAGCACCCTGCACCTCTAGACCCCTTTACATTACACAGCACCCTGCACCTCTAGACCCCTTTACATTACACAGCACCCTGCACCCCTTTACAATACACAGCACCCTGCACCTCTGGACCCCTTTACATTACACATCCCCCTGCACCTCTAGACCCCTTTACATTACACATCCCTCTGCACCTCTAGACCCCTTTACATTACACAGCCCCCCCCACATCTCTGGACACCTGTATGTTACACAGACCCGCCTACAATACAGACCCCCCCTGCAATACAGACTCCCCCCTACAATACAGACCCCCCTACAGTGCAGACCCCCCCTTCAGTACAGACCCCCCTACAGTGGAGACCCCCCCTACAGTGCAGACCCCCCCTACAATGCAGACCCCCCCCTTCAGTACAGACCCCCCTACAGTGCAGACCCCCCCTACAATGCAGACCCCCCCCTACACAGTGCAGACCCACCACCTACAGTGCAGACCCCCCTACAGTGGAGACCCCCCTACTATACAGACCCCCCCCCCTCAGACCCATAATGTACCTCGGGAGTGTCAGCGCGGGACACACAGCAGCACACGTGTAGACTATAAGGAGGAGGGGGAGGCGGCGCCGGCGGCTTCACTCTGCTCGGCTGTTTGAGACAGCCGATACAGACCAGAGCCGCAGAGAGAAGGGGATCGTTCATCGTTGCGGCGAACACCCCCCCTCCCCCTCACCTGCCGCTGCCTGTCACTGAGCCGCTGCGCAACTTAAATCCGCGATCGGCACGCTGTCTCCGCTTCAATCGAGGAGAGGGGCACCGACCTGACACCCCCCCAGTGTGTGGCACCCAGTGCGGCCCCCCCCCCCACCCCCCACTTAGTACGCCACTGCCAACTCAATATTGAACCCTACGGACTAAGACTGGGATGCCATTAAAGTTCATGTGTGTGTAAAGCCAGGCGTCCCAATACTTTTGGTAATATAGTGTATGGTCTATTTATCTCCATGGCTGTATGTATAATAAATAAATAAAAAGGGTACATGTGACACCCGCCTTGTCGTAGGAGGCCTTGCCACTTCGATTCCCATATAGTATATCCCTTTCTTCACGGCTGAGCACTGTGGATCAAGTAGTAGGTCATAATAGCATTTAAATAAAAAAACTAATTTTCAATTTCAATTACCTTGAACACCCACTGGAGTGTAATTTTGTCATTGTGTATAGGTGGGGGCTCCAGAGAGGGAGAGGATACTCATTAATCATTTAAATGCTGTAATGTGCCACACAATCATTTTTTGACATCATGTTTCTAAGACACGTCAATGTTCGGTAAATTAAAGAGACCCTGCAGCCAGAAATCCCATTGGGTAACGTGGGGCACAGGAGTCATTTTCAAGTGAACGAACCCAAGGGGGCCAGTGCCTCCTCATTTGCCTGTGCTATTTTGTCTGGTCAGGGGCTGGAAAGGGGCCCCTGATGGTATGATGGGGGTCTTAAGGGGGGGTCTCCAATGGGGACCACTGATGGTATGATGGGGGTCTTAAGGGGGTCCCAAGGGATCTTCCTATGTGGAACGGGAAACCATTGGGTAACATGGGGCACAGGAGTAATTCCCTAGTGGAGGAACCCAAGATGCCCAGTGCCTCCTCATTTGACTGTGCTATTTTGTCTGGTCAGGGGCTGGAAAGGGGCCCCTGATGGTATGATGGGGGTCTTAAGGGGGTCCCGAGGGATCTTCCTGCTGGGAACAGAAAACCATTGGGTAAGGTGGGGCACAGGAGTAATTCCCTAGTGGAGGAACCCAATGAAAGGAGTTCTGGTTCTGGACGACCATCCTTGGTTAATTCGGCAAACCACTCTTGGACCCCCGGTATTGTGAGAGACCCCAAGAAATACGTGAAACAAGCAAGATGTGTATTAAGTGCTTTCTCATTTGACTGTGCTATTTTGTCTAATCAGGGGCTGGGAAGGGATGGGGTCTTAAGGGGGTCCCAATGGATCTTCCTATGTGGAACGGAAAACCATTGGGTAACGTGGGGCACAGGAGTAATTCCCTAGTGGAGGAACCCAAGGGGCCCAGTGCCTCCTCATTTGACTGTGCTATTTTGTCTGGTCAGGGGCTCGGAAGGGACCCCTGATGGTATGATGGGGGTCTTAAGGGTGTCCCGAGGGATCTTCCTGCTGGGAACAGAAACCCATTGGGTAACGTGGGGCACAGGAGTAATTCCCTAGTGAAGGAACCCAATGAAAGGAATTCTGGTTCTGGACGACCATCCTTGGTTAATTTGCCAAACCACTCTTGGACCCCCGGTATCGGGAGAGACCCCAAGAAATACGTGAAACAAGCAAGATGTGTATTAAGTGCCTTCTCATTTGACTGTGCTATTTTGTCTAGTCAGGGGCTGGGAAGGGATGGGGTCTTAAGGGGGTCCCAATGGATTTTCCCATGTGGAACAGAAACCCATTGAGTAACGTGGGGCACAGGAGTAATTCCCTAGTGGGGGGAATCCAATGGGCCCAGTGCCTCCTTATTTGACTGTGCTATTTTGTCTGGTCAGGGGCTGGGAATGGACCCCTGATGGTATGATGGGGGTTTTAAGGGGGTCCCGAGAGATCTTCCTGCTGGGAACAGAAACCCATAGGGTAAGGTGGGGCACAGGAGTAATTCCCTAGTGAAGGAATTCTGGTTTTGGACGACCATCCTTGGTTAATTCGACAAACCACTCTTGGAACCCCCGGTACCGCGAGACACCCCAAGAGATACGTGAAACAAGCAAGATGTGTATTTAGTGCCTTCTCATTTGACTGTGCTATTTTGTCTAGTCAGGGGCTGGGAAGGGACCCCTGATGGTTTGATGGGGGACTTAAGTGGGCCCTGAGGGATCTTCCCCTGTGGAACAGAAACCCATTGGGTATAGTGGGGTACATGTGTAATTCCCTAGTGGAGGAACCCAAGGGGGCCAGTGCCTTCTCATTTGACTGTGTTATTTTGTCTGGTCAGGGGCTGGGAAGCGACCCCTGATGGTATGATGGTGGTCTTAAGGGGGTCCCAAGGGATCTTCCCATGGGGAACAGAAACCCATTGGGTAACGTGGGGCACATGAGTAATTCCCTAGTGTAGGAACCCAAGGGGGCCAGTGTCTCCTCATTTGACTATGCAATTTTGTCTGGTCAGGGGCTCGGAAGGGACCACTGATGGTATGATGGGGGTCTTAAGGGGGTCCCAAGGGATCTTCCTTTGTGGAACAGAAAACCATTGGGTAACATGGGGCACACGAGTAATTCCCTAGTGGAGGAACCCAAGGGGGACAGTGCCTCCTCATTTGACTGTGCTATTTTGTCTGGTCAGGGGCTGGAAAGGGGCCCCTGATGGTATGATGGGGGACTTAAGGGGGCCCTGAGGGATATTCCTGTGAGGAACAGAAACCCATTGGGTATAGTGGGGTACAGGTGTAATTCCCTAGTGGGGGGAACCCAAGGAGCCCAGTGCCTCCTGATTTGACTGTGTAACTTTATCTGGTCAGGGACTGGGAAGGCAGGTAGACCATGGTGTTAAGCACCCCCTGGAGGTGGCATCCCAGGGGTTCTATGAGTATCACTTGTGTGTGTGACCCCATTGTGAGAATGGGCACTTGGCCACAACACCACAGCTTTTTTTTTTCTGCACAACACAGTCTAAATCTGGGGCAATTTATGTTACCAGGCCACAAGGCCTAACCGTTGTCTTGCACATGTAGCAGCCTAACCCCTGTGGGGCGGCCATGTATTTTTCTAGGCTTACCGATTACCTCCTCCTTGTAGCTCGTCGTTCGTTGTCTAGGGGTTCCCAGGGTTAGTACCCAGTAATTGCTGAGACTGACACTCAAAGTCCTAACACAGTCTCTAGGTTGGGAATAGAGGGTACAAGTGATAAGCTCAGGCACTTCAGAACTGCTGACATCAAATAAATGTCTCTTTAGATGATCCAGAGAGTAGCCACTCGCAACTGGACTCTTCACTGTTGGATAAACCCTTGTTTGTAGATCTAGCAGCCAGCAAGTGATTCGGAATTAGCAAAATCTCTGCCATAAACTAGGTCAGTGATGGCGAACCTATGGCACGCGTGCCACAGCTGGCACACAGAGCCATCTCTGTGGGCACACGAGAGGGTCCAGGACAGAGCTAGAGGTCTCTCTCTCCTCTCCTCTCAGCCCCCCTCCCTCTCTTTCAGCCCCCCTCTTTTTCCGCCCCCCTCTTTGTGTCCCCCTCTCTCTCTCAGCTCACCCCTCTCTCAGCATCTCTCTCGCACCCCTCTCTCTCTGTCCCTCTCTCTCTCTCTCTCTGTCCCCCTTCTCTTTCTCTGTCCCCCCTCTCTCACCCCTCTCTCTCTGTCCCCCATATCTCTCTCTCCCTGTCCCCCTCCCTCTCTCTGTTCCTCCTCTCTCTCAGCTCACCTCTCTCTCTCAGCATTTCTCTCACACCCCTCTCTATCAGCCCCTCTCCCTCTCTCTGTTGCCCCTCTCAGCATCTCTCTCTGTCCCCTCTCCCTCTCTCTGTCCCCTCTCCCTCTCTCTCTGTCCCCTCTCCCTCTCTCTGTCCCCTCTCCCCTCTCTCTCTGTCCCCTCTCCCTCTCTTTAAGCCTCTCTTTCAGCCCCTCTCCATCTCTCTCAGCCCCTCTCCCTCTCTCTCAGCCCCTCTTCCTCTCTCTCAGCCCCCCTCTCTCTCTCTGTCCCCCATCTCTCTCTCTCTCACCCCCTCTCTCACACCCCCCTCTCTCTCACAACCCCTCTCTTTCGCTCAGCCCAACACAAAACCAATGTATTTATTTCAGTTTGGGCACTCAGGCTCAAAAAGGTTCTCCATCACTGGACTAGGTTGTGAAACTTCAAGGGAACAATGTAAAAATCTCTGCCACAGACTATGTTGTAACCGAAGGATGGGTTAGAAACTTTTCCTATGGTACCTGTATCTTTCAGCCGTTGCGGCGATACCGTAGGAAATGCGGATTCACTAGTGTCCATACATCTCAGCTCCCAGGCTCTTACCGAGCAGCCAGCTTCATGGCACTCCTCCGAAGAGTCCTCCCCTGGTCGCATGTAGAGTTGCTGTTCCTCTCCAATCCTGAGAGGACACCGGGACACTTCAGAATCCTTCTTGAGTTACTGGGCCTCGAACTAACCAGTTCAGAGGCTCGGGAACGGACGGATCCCCACCCCAGACCATGAGGGCCTCTGGGGCTGGTCAGGGTGACCAGGCTTACGGGAGCAGCAGACACTCCTGGGCCCGGGACCCCTCGCGGGGTTGGTCCGGACCGGAAACCAGGAATCAAAGAGCAAGCCGAACCCTGAACACGTGACTTCAGCATCTTAAATACCCCTTCCCAGACCACACAGCGGGGCCAGACGCGCCCACTGATTGGCTCCGGGAAAGATTGGTACCTAATGCGTCCAACCAGACTGCGTTCTCAGCCTGTCACAGGTGCCTCACTGCACCTATAGACATGTGCAATTTGTTTCGTTTTTTTTTTCGTTTTCCGTTAAAATTCGTTATATTCGTTCATTCGTTATCGTACGAATGAACGAATGATTTGCAAAAAATTTTAACGAATAACGACTGTTCGAATCAAACGAATATGAAAAACAACGAAAATCCGAAATAACCAAATTAGAAACAATGAAACTACAAAAGAAGAAAATCCGAAAAACGAAAACAGGAACAACGAAAATCAAAATGAACGAAAAAATTCGTACATTCGTAACTTTTCTTTTTTTTTGTTGAATTGGTAATTTTCCGTGTCCCTTACAATGGCGCTGCTTAACGTGCTTCGAATGGATTGAAAGAAAAAATTCGTACATTCGTAACTTTTTTTTTTTTTGCGATTCGTAATTTTCCGTGTCTCTTACAATGGCGCTGCTTAACGTGCTTCGAATGGATTGAACGAAAAAATTCGTACATTCGGAACTTTTTTTTTTTTTGTTGAATTGGTAATTTTCCGTGTCCCTTACAATGGCGCTGCTTAACGTGCTTCGAATGGATTGAAAGAAAAAATTGTACATTCGTAATTTTTTTTTTTTTTCGATTCGTAATTTTACGTGTCTCTTACAATGGCGCTGCTTAACGTGCTTCGAATGGATTGAACGAAAAAATTCGTACATTCGTAACTTTTTTTTTTTGTTGAATTCGTAATTTTCCGTGTCTCTTACAATGGCGCTGCTTAACGTGCTTCGAATGGATTGAACGAAATAATTCGTACATTCGCAATTTATTTTTATTTTTTTCGATTTGTAATTTTCCGTGTCTCTTACAATGGCGCTGCTTAACGTGCTTCGAATGGATTGAACGAAAAAAAATTCGTACATTCGTAACTTTTTTTTCAATTCGTAATTTTCCGTGTCTCTTACAATGGCGCTGCTTAACGTGCTTCGAATGGATTGAACGAAATAATTCGTACATTCGCAATTTATTTTTATTTTTTTCGATTTGTAATTTTCCGTGTCCCTTACAATGGCGCTGCTTAACGTACTTCGAATGTATTGAACGAAAAAATTCGTACTTTGGTAACTTTTTTTTTTTTTTGTGATTCGTAATTTTCCGTGTCTCTTACAATGGCGCTGCTTAACATGCTTCGAATGGATTGAACAAAAAAAATTCGTACATTCGTAACTTTTTCTTTCGATTCGTAATTTTCCGTGTCTCTTACAATGTAATAATAGCATACACATTACATAAAATTATGAATTATGCTCCGATTACGAATCTACGAAAACAATGTTACGAAAGTACGAATAAATCAATCTAACGAAAGTACGAATGTAACTAAATCTACGAAAATACGAATGCGTACGAATTTCGAATAAACGAAAATTAAGCTAACGGAAAAACGAATCAACGGAAAAATAACTCTTAAGCCCCATACACACGGTCGGACAATCCGCGGACCAGGTCCGTCGGACCATGTCCGTCATACTTTGTCCGATGTTGGTTTTGCATACACACGGTCGGACAAAGTTGTCGGAAAATCCGATCATTCTGAACGTGGTGACGTTTGTTGCCTACGACGGGACTACGTAGAGGCTAGTAGCCAATAGCTTTGGTCTTGTAATGTGATCTGAGCATTCGTAGCACTTTGTCCGGTCGGACAACCGTACACACGATCGGATTTGGTGTGATCGGACCGTGTTGACGGCAAATCTTTCCAGCAGGAGATAAGACTTTGTCCGTCGGTCAAACCGACGAACACTGTCCGATGGTGCATACACATGGTCTGATTTTTCAACAACCTTGTCCGATCGGACAGAATCCATGAAAAAGTCCGACCGTGTGTATGGGGCTTTACAAAAATACGAATCGTTACGAATACGAACACCGACGACTTACGAATTTATGAATCGTTACAAATACGAACACCGACGACTTACGAATTTACGAATTGTTACAAATACGAACACCGACGACTTACGAAATTACGAATCGATACGAATTCGAACACCGACGACTTACGAAATTACGAATCGTTACGAATACGAACACCGACGACTTACGAAATTACAAATCGTTACGAATACGAACACCGACGACTTACGAAATTACGAATCATTACGAATACGAACACCGACGACTTACGAATTTACGAATCGTTACGAATCAATGGAAACGAACAGAAACGAAACGAAAATAAACAAATTTTTCTATTGTGCACATGTCTACTCACCTATGACCAGGCGGAACTCCAGCACAGCCCAGCCAAACTGATGCCAAAGTAAAGACCTAGAACAATTAACCCCCAGAACTCAGTTACAGTTCTGGAAAAAACTAAATTTACAGAATAGCGCACACTTAGAAAAAATGTCGGCGCTACACACATTTGCACTTTAATTATTTTCACTCCAAGTATCTGTCACTTCACTTTTATGTGTGTCACCCTCACTTAGGATTGTAGGGTGTGGGTCTTCTGGCCCACCCTGAAGTCTAGGGGAAGGATGTGTGGCCATCAGGTTCCTTCCTCCCTTACCTTGGGGGGGGGGGGGGGGGGGGGGGGGGTGCTCTCTTCGGGAGAGCCTCTTACCTATTACTCAGGGCCGGTGCTACCACTAGGCAAACTAGGCGGCCGCCTAGGGCGCCCTGCTGCCTAGGGCGCCCGGCCACTGGTTTTCCTACTCTCTTCTCTCTGCAGCAAGCAACTAACTCTCAGCATCAGCAGGCAGCCCCCTCTCTATGTTCACACATAGAGGCGCAGCAGTGGTGGAGGACTGTGTCTGTGTCCCGACTCCCGCAGCAAGCAAACATTCATTGATGGGCACTGGTAGCCTACATTTGATGGGCGCTGGTGAGCCTACATTTGATAGGCGCTGGTCAGGCTACATTTGATGGGCGCTGGTGAGGCTACATTTGATGGGCGCTGGTGAGGCTGCATTTGAGGGGTGCTGGTGAGACTGCATTTGAGGGGTGCTGGTGAGGCTACATTTGATAGGCGCTGGTGAGGCTACATTTGATGGGCGCTGGTGAGGCTGCATTTGAGGGGTGCTGGTGAGACTGCATTTGAGGGGTGCTGGTGAGGCTGCATTTGAGGGGTGCTGGTGAGGCTGCATTTGAGGGGTGCTGGTGAGGCTACATTTGATAGGCGCTGGTGAGGCTACATTTGATGGGTGCTGGTGAGGCTACATTTGATGTGTGCTGCTGAGGCTACATTTGATGGGCGCTGGTGAGGCTGCATTTGATGGGTGCTGGTGAGGCTACATTTGATGGGCGCTGGTGAGGCTGCATTTGATGGGTGCTGGTGAGGCTGCATTTGATGGGCGCTGGTGAGGCTGCATTTGATGGGCGCTGGTGAGGCTGCATTTGATGGGTGCTGGTGAGGCTGCATTTGATGGGTTCTGGTGAGGCTGCATTTGATGGGTGCTGGTGAGGCTGCATTTGATGGGTGCTGGTGAGGCTACATTTGATAGGCGCTGGTGAGGCTACATTTGATGGGCGCTGGTGAGGCTGCATTTGAGGGGTGCTGGTGAGACTGCATTTGAGGGGTGCTGGTGAGGCTGCATTTGAGGGGTGCTGGTGAGGCTGCATTTGAGGGGTGCTGGTGAGGCTACATTTGATAGGCGCTGGTGAGGCTACATTTGATGGGTGCTGGTGAGGCTACATTTGATGTGCGCTGGTGAGGCTACATTTGATGGGCGCTGGTGATGCATTTGATGGGTGCTGGTGAGGCTACATTTGATGGGCGCTGGTGAGGCTGCATTTGATGGGTGCTGGTGAGGCTGCATTTGATGGCGCTGGTGAGGCTGCATTTGATGGGTGCTGGTGAGGCTACATTTGATGGGCGCTGTGAGGCTGCATTTCTGGGGTGCTGGTGAGGCTGCATTTGATAGCGCTGGTGAGGCTGCATTTGATGGGCGCTGGTGAGGCTGCATTTGAGGGGTGCTGGTGAGGCTACATTTGATGGGCGCTGGTGAGGCTACATTTGATGGGCGCTGGTGAGGCTGCATTTGAGGGGTGCTGGTGAGGCTGGATTGAAGGGCGCTGGTAGCCTGCATTTGATGGGTTCTGGTGAGGCTGCATTTGATGGGCGCTTTATTAAAAAGGTGGGATTTACATGGGCATGGAAAAGGGGGCGGAGTCAGCCAGGAGGGGGGGGGGGGGGCGGCAAAATGAGGTTTTGCCTAGGGTGTCAAAATACCTTGCACCAGCCCTGCTATTACTTGTTGGTCAGCTTTGGCTGATCATGAGGAGTGGGGTCCCCTGAGCCTTTTGGCTAGGTGGACCTGAGTGTGCCTTATCCCCATCAGGAGACTGCACCCCAGGGGGGCCAGGGAGGGGTTATTCCTCTTCGGGAGGGGACTAATGACACACCCTAGTGCACTCTGTGTTCACATTTACCTTTTTGTACACTATACTGCACTATAACATAGATCCTAATGATCAATATATTTAACCGATGACATTCCACCGCACTGCAATAGTACCACAAGAGTCAGATGGCAGTCACTAGGTTAAGTATGTGGGTGTTTTATTGTTTTTCTTAAGCTCTTAGAACTATGTGTGCACTATGTTTATTGTATTTAATGCTCAGGTCTCTCCTTCATTCAGGACCTTCCGCTTGGAGATTTCAGGAGAGCATATGGTATATATTGCCCTGGCCAAACATTCCTCATATCCCCAAGGTGAATGGTCAGCATTCAGTCTGTCTATTTCCATTGACAATAGTGACCACAAAGAAAGGTCTGGATCAACAGTGAAGTTACACAGACATCTTTTCTGAAGGTGATTTAACTGTTAGTGCAAATAAAGAAAAGTACCACGAACAGGACTCAACCGCGTTGTCTCCGATATTTTGAAAATTCCTTATCTATATGAGCGACAAGTCAGGGTCAGTATAATGGGCGTTAGGAGAATGGCCTCTGTTCAGCCTAGAGAGTAATATAAGGTAGAATTAGTGCACACAGCTGTGTAGAAGATAACAAGGTAATAAAATGGTATCCATTATCCTAAAGGTCCTCCTGTGGTTGACTGTAGACCTCAGATGGTGGCCAAAGACGTGAACAATCCAACTCCAGAATTTTCTTTTTTGTGCACTTGTTACAAGAGCCTGGCGTTTTTTTGTTTGTGCGCTTAAGCGGGCCTGCTTTAACTGACAATTGCGCGGTCGTACGTGGCTCCCAAACAAAATTGGGTCCTTTTTTTCCCACAAATAGAGCTTTCTTTTGGTCTTATTTGATCGCCCCTGCGGTTTTTATTTTTTGCGCTGTAAGCAAAAATAGAGCGACAATTTTGAAAAAAATGCAATATTTTTTACTTTTGCTATAACCAATATCCCCAAAAAATATATAAAAAAACATATTTTTTCCTCAGTTTCGGCCGATACGTATTCTTCTACATATTTTTGGTAAAAAAAATCGCAATTAGCGATTATTGATTGGTTTGCGCAAAAGTTATAGCGTTACAAAATAGGGGATAGTTTTTTATAGCATTTTTATTAATATTTTTTTTTTACTAGTAATGGCGGCAATCAGCGATTTTTATTGTGACTGCCACATTATGGCGGACACATTGGACATTTTTGACACATTTTTGGGACCATCGTCATTTATACAGCAATCAATGCTATTTAAATAGCACTGATTCCTATGTAAATGACAGTTGTAGTGAAGGGGTTAACCACTAGGGGGCGGGGAGGAGTCAGTGTGACGTGTGTGTGTTTTTTTTACAGTAGGGGGGGGCGTGGCTGTACGTCTGACGTCATTGATCGGCGTTCCCGATGACAGGGACCCACCGATCACTGACAGTCAGTGTAGGAAGCGCGGGGAGAGGTTTGTTTACACAGACCTCTCCCCGTTCTTCAGATCCGTAACCCGATCGCGGGATACCAGCGGCGATCGGGTCCGCTGGTCCCCGCGGCCGGGGTCACGGAGCGCGCGACCCACAGGCAGGCACATGCACGATCACGTACAGGTACGTGATTTTGCCTGCCCGTTCCATTTTGCCGACGTATATCGTCGTTAGGCGGTCGGGAAGCGGTTAAGCGGGCCTGCTATATCTGGGGTCAATAAAGATGTAATAATGGGCACACTAACACACTAATGCCCCGTACACACGGTCAGAATTTCCGACGGAAAATGTCCGATGGGACCATGTTGTCAGAAAATCCGACCTTGTGTGGGCTCCATCGGACTTTTTCCGTCGGAAATTCCGACGGACTTTGGATTGAGAACCTGTTCTCAAATTTTCCGACGGAAAAAGTCCGATCGGACTTTTTCCGATTGTGTGTAGCGAATTCCGAGGGACAAAGTGCCACGCATGCTCAGATCACATTACAAGACCAAAGCTATTGGCTACTAGCCTCTACGTAGTTCCGTCGTACGCAACGAACGTCACCACGTTCAGAATGATCGGATTTTCCGACAACTTTGTCCGACCGTGTGTAGGCAACACCAGTGTCGGAAAAAATCAGTCGGAAAAAATCAGTCGGAAAAAATCAGACGAATTTTGTGGTCGGAATTTCCGACCGTGTGTACAGGGCATTACATGCCTATCACTGATATTTATAGTTAAAAAGTATCTTTTTTTATGTAGGGTATTAAAATGGCGCAATCCATGGAACAAAATGTACTTATAACTCTTCAATGAACCAAATTAAAATAAGTATGGCAATAAGTAACATGAAATACCAATTCCTAACCATGGTTCTCTTGAACCAGAGGATTTTACGGGTCTCTTGAGCAGTGTTGGATTCACCTTCTATGTGATGGTGCCTGCATAGTGTTGGGGTCAATGACACTTGGTAGGAACAACTACATGGCATTGGTGGAGCTATTCCTCTTGTAAAAGGGTCATTCTTTTCACTGACCACTGACCATGGGCGTAACTACAAACCCCAGGGCCCCATAGCAAAATGTTGTATAGGGGCCCCCCCTGAAAACAGCCCCCTCGTGTGTTTAATGGGCACAGTGGGGCTGCGTTTGATGGGCACAGTGGCTGCATTTGATGGGCACAGTGGCTACGTTTGGGCACCATGGAAGCGTTTGACGGGCACTATGGCTGCATTTGATGGGCACCGTGGCTGCGTTTTATGTCACAGTGGCTGCGTTTGGGCACAGTGGCTGCGCTGATGGGCACAGTGGCTGCGTTTGTTGGGCACAGTGGCTGCATTTGACGGGCACAGTGGCTGCGTTTAACGGGCACAGTGGCTGCATTTAACGGGCACAGTGGCTGCGTTTGAGGGGCACGGTGGCTGCATTTGACAGGCACGGTGGCTGCATTTGATGGGCACAGTGGCTGCATTTGACGGGTACAGTGGCTGCGTTTGACGGGTACAGTGGCTGCGTTTGACGGGCCCAGTGGCTGCGTTTGATGGGCACAGTGGCTGCGTTAGACGGGCACAGTGGCTGCATTTAACGGGTACAGTGGCTGCATTTGACGGGCACAGTGGCTGCGTTTAATGGGCACAGTGGCTGCATTTAACGGGCACAGTGGCTGCGTTTAATGGGCACAGTGGCTGCGTTTAATGGGCACAGTGGCTGCGTTTGTGGGGCACAGTGGCTGCATTTGATGGGCACAGTGGCTGCATTTGACGGGCACAGTGGCAGCATTTGACGGGTACAGTGGCTGCGTTTGACGGGCACAGTGGCTGCGTTTGATGGGCACAGCTGGCTGCGTTTGATGGGCACAGTGGCTGCATTTGACGGGCACAGTGGCTGCATTTGACAGGCACAGTGGCTGCGTTTGAGGGACACAGTGGCTGCGTTTGATAGGCACAGTGGCTGCGTTTTATTGCACAGTGGCAGAGTTTGATGGGCACCGTGGCTGTGTTTGATGGGTACCGTGGCTGCGTTTTATGGCACAGTGGCTGTGTTTGATGGGCACCGTTTCTGCATTTTATGGCACAGTGGCTGCATTTGGGCACAGTGGCTGCGTTTGACAGGCACAGTGGCTGCGTTGGGGACAGTGGCTGCGTTTGATGGGCACAGTGGCTGCGTTTGGGCACAGTGGCTGCCTTTGATAGGGAAACAGTGGCTGCGTTTGATGGCACAGCAAATTACTTACAGGGTAAGGCCGAGGTTCATGTCAGGTGCAGTGCAGTCACTCACAGTCTCACAGGAAGGCAGGCAGGCTCCGTCTGGCAGCTCGTTTCAGAAATGCTCCTCTCCCTCTGAGCCACGCTGTCTAAAGATGGCAGAGGTGGGTGGAGCTGAGCTCATTTTCCAGCCGCGGAGGCGGCGTGCTATGAATGCTGGGGCAGCCGCGACCTCTGACATCACTGGTTGCTAGAATCGCCTAGCAACCAGTGACGTCAGAGGCCGCGGCTGCCCCAGCCTGCAGTCAAGTGGCGTGCCACAGCTTCGGCAGCTCGGTGCCTCTTCTCTGCAGCAGCTAACAGCACCGGGAAGCGCACCCGCCTAGGATCGGTCCTGCTCACCGGGCCCCACTCGGCTGCGGACCCCATAGCGACCGCGTGGGTCTTTATGGTGGTAGTTCCGCCACTGCTACTGACCAAAGAAGCATTCTTCCCACTGACCACTGCCAATGTAAGGAGCATTCTTCTCACTGACCACCACCAATGTAAGGAACATTCTTCCCACTGATCACCAATGTAAGGAACATTCTTCCCACTGACCACCAATGTAAGGGACATTCTTCTCACTGATCACCAATGTAAGGAAACATTCTTCTCACTGATCACCAATGTAAGGAACATTCTTCTCACTGATCACCAATGTAAGGAACATTCTTCCCACTGATCACCAATGTAAGGAACATTCTTCCCACTGATCACCAATGTAAGGAACATTCTTCCCACTGATCACCAATGTAAGGAACATTCTTCCCACTGATCACCAATGTAAGGAACATTCTTCCCACTGATCACCAATGTAAGGAACATTCTTCTCACTGATCACCAATGTAAGGAACATTCTTCTCACTGATCACCAATGTAAGGAACATTCTTCCACTGATCACCAATGTAAGGAACATTCTTCCCACTGATCACCAATGTAAGGAACATTCTTCTCACCGATCACCAATGTAAGGAACATTCTTCCCACTGATCACCAATGTAAGGAACATTCTTCCCACTGATCACCAATGTAAGGAACATTCTTCTCACTGATCACCAATGTAAGAAACATTCTTCTCACTGATCACCAATGTAAGGAACATTCTTCCCACTGATCACCAATGTAAGGAACATTCTTCCTACTGATCACCAATGTAAGGAACATTCTTCCCACTGATCACCAATGTAAGGAACATTCTTCTCACTGATCACCAATGTAAGGAACATTCTTCTCACTGATCACCAATGTAAGGAACATTCTTCCCACTGATCACCAATGTAAGGAACATTCTTCTCACTGATCACCAATGTAAGGAACATTCTTCTCACTGATCACCAATGTAAGGAACATTCTTCTCACTGATCACCAATGTAAGGAACATTCTTCTCACTGATCACCAATGTAAGGAACATTCTTCTCACTGATCACCAATGTAAGGAACATTCTTCCCACTGATCACCAATGTAAGGAACATTCTTCTCACTGATCACCAATGTAAGGAACATTCTTCTCACTGATCACCAATGTAAGGAACATTCTTCTCACTGATCACCAATGTAAGGAACATTCTTCCCACTGATCACCAATGTAAGGAACATTCTTCCCACTGATCACCAATGTAAGGAACATTCTTCTCACTGATCACCAATGTAAGGAACATTCTTCCCACTGATCACCAATGTAAGGAACATTCTTCCCACTGATCACCAATGTAAGGAACATTCTTCCCACTGATCACCAATGTAAGGAACATTCTTCTCACTGATCACCAATGTAAGGAACATTCTTCTCACTGATCACCAATGTAAGGAACATTCTTCTCACTGATCACCAATGTAAGGAACATTCTTCTCACTGATCACCAATGTAAGGAACATTCTTCCCACTGATCACCAATGTAAGGAACATTCTTCTCACTGATCACCAATGTAAGGAACATTCTTCCCACTGATCACCAATGTAAGGAACATTCTTCCCACTGATCACCAATGTAAGGAACATTCTTCTCACTGATCACCAATGTAAGGAACATTCTTCTCACTGATCACCAATGTAAGGAACATTCTTCCCACTGATCACCAATGTAAGGAACATTCTTCCCACTGATCACCAATGTAAGGAACATTCTTCTCACTGATCACCAATGTAAGGAACATTCTTCCTACTGATCACCAATGTAAGGAACATTCTTCCCACTGATCACCAATGTAAGGAACCTTCTTCTCACTGATCACCAATGTAAGGAACATTCTTCCCACTGATCACCAATGTAAGGAACATTCTTCCCACTGATCACCAATGTACGGAACATTCTTCTCACTGATCACCAATGTAAGGAACAGTCTTCCCACTGATCACCAATGTAAGGAACATTCTTCTCACTGATCACCAATGTAAGGAACATTCTTCTCACTGATCACCAATGTAAGGAACATTCTTCCCACTGATCACCAATGTAAGGAACATTCTTCCCACAGATCACCAATGTAAGGAACATTCTTCTCACTGATCACCAATGTAAGGAACATTCTTCTCACTGATCACCAATGTAAGAAACATTCTTCCCACTGATCACCAATGTAAGGAACATTCTTCTCACTGATCACCAATGTAAGGAGCATTCTTCCCACTGACCACCAATGTAAGGAACATTCTTCTCACTGATCACCAATGTAAGGAACATTCTTCTCACTGATCACCAATGTAAGGAACATTCTTCCCACTGATCACCAATGTAAGGAACATTCTTCTCACTGATCACCAATGTAAGAAACATTCTTCCCACTGATCACCAATGTAAGGAACATTCTTCTCACTGATCACCAATGTAAGGAACATTCTTCTCACTGATCACCAATGTAAGGAACATTCTTCTCACTGATCACCAATGTAAGGAACATTCTTCTCACTGATCACCAATGTAAGGAACATTCTTCTCACTGATCACCAATGTAAGGAACATTCTCACTGATCACCAATGTAAGGAACATTCTTCTCACTGATCACCAATGTAAGGAACATTCTTCTCACTGATCACCAATGTAAGGAACATTCTTCTCACTGATCACCAATGTAAGGAACATTCTTCTCACTGATCACCAATGTAAGGAACATTCTTCCCACAGATCACCAATGTAAGGAACATTCTTCCCACAGATCACCAATGTAAGGAACATTCTTCTCACTGATCACCAATGTAAGGAACATTCTTCTGACTGATCACCAATGTAAGAAACATTCTTCCCACTGATCACCAATGTAAGGAACATTCTTCTCACTGATCACCAATGTAAGGAGCATTCTTCCCACTGATCACCAATGTAAGGAACATTCTTCTCACTGATCACCAATGTAAGAAACATTCTTCCCACTGATCACCAATGTAAGGAACATTCTTCTCACTGATCACCAATGTAAGGAACATTCTTCTCACTGATCACCAATGTAAGGAACATTCTTCTCACTGATCACCAATGTAAGGAACATTCTTCTCACTGATCACCAATGTAAGGAACATTCTTCTCACTGATCACCAATGTAAGGAACATTCTTCTCACTGATCACCAATGTAAGGAACATTCTTCTCACTGATCACCAATGTAAGGAACATTCTCACTGATCACCAATGTAAGGAACATTCTTCTCACTGATCACCAATGTAAGGAACATTCTTCTCACTGATCACCAATGTAAGGAACATTCTTCTCACTGATCACCAATGTAAGGAACATTCTTCTCACTGATCACCAATGTAAGGAACATTCTTCCCACTGATCACCAATGTAAGGAACATTCTTCTCACTGATCACCAATGTAAGGAACATTCTTCTCACTGATCACCAATGTAAGGAACATTCTTCTCACTGATCACCAATGTAAGGAACATTCTTCCCACTGATCACCAATGTAAGGAACATTCTTCTCACTGATCACCAATGTAAGGAGCATTCTTCTCACTGATCACCAATGTAAGGCACATTCTTCTCACTGATCACCAATGTAAGAAACATTCTTCCCACTGATCACCAATGTAAGGAACATTCTTCCCACTGATCACCAATGTAAGGAACATTCTTCTCACTGATCACCAATGTAAGGAACATTCTTCCCACTGATCACCAATGTAAGGAACATTCTTCCCACTGAAATTATTTTGTTGGATAGAGAAGGGGGATGTTAAAAAAATAATCCACCTTGGGTGTCAAATACTCTAGGTATGATACAGTCTTTATTCTGATCATGCTCATGTACCAAGAGCTGTAGATATACATTTTTAGCAGGGGTTCCTTGAGACTCGAGAGTTATTGTTTTAGGGTTCCTCGGGGTAAAAGGGTTTAGAAAGGCTCTTAAATCCTTACTTTTCTACTTGGCACAATCAAGATGTTTTATGAGACCTCTCATTGGGGAGACAAGTGAATATGGGTTGTGGTCATAGTACTTCTGTTTCCAGACTGAAATAGTGCTTGCTGTCATGTATGTTTATTAATCCAATAATGAAAAATGTATTAAAAACTGAAAAAGGGTTGAGAAAGGCTGATCTAGAACAGCAACCCCAATGTTTCTCAGGGATGGTATTGTTACAAATCAATGGCTCTTGGACTATGTGCATATAATGTGTACTTGGCTCTAGAGGAATCAGGACCTCCTTCCTCCTGCTGGTGATGCCTCTAGTGCAGGGGTCTCCAAACATTCTAAACAAAGGGCCAGTTTAGTGTCTTTCAGACTCTAGGAGAACCAGACTTTGGCCAGCTTTCTTGGTATCAGTGGGAGTAAACATCTGGTATTAGGGGGAAGAATAGTACCCCATCGTTGGTTTTATAGGGAGGATTAGTGCCCCATTAGTGGTGTCAGTGGGTGAAATGGTGCTCCATTATCAATGTCAGCTGGCCAAATAGTGCCTTGTATCAGTGGGATAGATATTGCCCCAAGGGCAGGATAAAGGCAAGCAAAGGGCCGCAGTTTGGAGACCACTGCTCTAGTGATATAAAGATCTATATAGAGGAATCAGGACCTCCTTCCTTCCTGCTGGTGACCCCTCTAGTGATATAAAGATCTATATAGAGGAATCAGGACCTCCTCCTTCCTGCTGGTGACCCCTTTAGTGATATAAAGATCTATATAGAGGAATCTTGACCTCCTTCCTCCTGCCGGTGATCCCTCTAGTGATATAAAGATCTATATAGAGGAATCTTGACCTCCTCCTTCCTGCCGGTGACCCCTCTAGTGATATAAAGATCTATATAGAGGAATCAGGACCTCCTTCTCCTGCTGGTGACCCCTCTAGTGATATAAGGATCTATATAGAGGAATCAGGACCTCCTTCCTCCTGCTGGTGATCCCTCTAGTGCTATAAAGATCTATATAGAGGAATCTTGACCTTCTTCTTCCTGCTGGTGATCCCTCTAGTGATATAAAGATCTATATAGAGGAATCAGGACCTCCTCCTTCCTGCTGGTGATCCCTTTAGTGATATAAAGATCTATATAGAGGAATCAGGACCTCCTTCCTCCTGCTGGTGACCCCTCGAGTGATATAAAGATCTATATAGAGGAATCAGAACCTCCTTCCTCCTGCTGGTGATCCCTATAGTGATATAAAGATCTATATAGAGGAATCAGAACATCCTTCCTCCTGTTGGTGATCCCTTTAGTGATATAAAGATCTATATAGAGAAATCAGGACCTCCTTCCTCCTGCTGGTGACCCCCCTAGTGATAGAAAGATCTATATAGAGGAATCAGGACCTCCATCCTCCTGCTGGTGATCCCTTTAGTGATATAAAGATCTATATAGAGGAATCAGGACCTCCTCCTTCCTGTTGGTGATCCCTCTAGTGATATAAAGATCTATATAGAGGAATCAGGACCTCCTTCCTCCTGCTGGTGATCCCTTTAGTGATATAAAGATCTATATAGAGGAATCAGGACCTCCTTCCTCCTGCTGGTGATCCCTCTAGTGATATAAAGATCTATATAGAGGAATCAGGACCTCCTTCCTCCCGTTGGTGACCCCTCTAGTGATATAAAGATCTATATAGAGGAATCAGGACTTCCAGGAACTCCAGGATCCAGGATCATTCCACATATGAGCTGACATACAGTGCCTTGAAAAACTATTGATACCCCTTGACATTTTCCATATTTTTTCGCTGCAATTACAGCTGCAAGTCTTTTTGGGGATGTCATTAAGGCCAAGGAACACAGCAGACAGGTCAGGGATAAAGTTGTGGAGAAGTATAAAGCAGGGTTAGGTTATAAAAAAATCTCCTAAGCTTTGACCATCTCACGGAGCTCTGTTCAATCCATCATCGGAAAATGGAAAGAGTATGGCACAACTGCAAACCTACCAAGACATGGCCGTCCACCTAAACTGACCGGGCCGGGCAAGGAGAGCATTCATCAGAGAAGAGCCAAGAGGCCCATGGTAAGTCTGGGGGAGCTGAAGAGATCCACAGCTCAGGTGGGAGGAGTGACAAGAAGAAAGCCATAAGAAGTCCCATTTGGAGTTTGTGAGAAGCCATGTGGGGGAGGGGAGCAAACATGTGAAAAAAGGTGATCTGCTCAGATGAGACCAACATTTAACATTTTGACCTAAAAGTAAAACGCTATGTGTGACGGAAAACTAACACTGCACATCACCCTGAACACACCATCCCCACCGTGAATCATGGTGGTGACAGCATCATGTGGTGGGGATGGTTTTCTTCAGCAGGGACGGGGAAGCTGGTCAGAGTTGATGGGAAGATGGATGGAGCCAAATACAGGACAATCTTAGAAGAAAACCTGTTAGAGTCTGCAAAAGACTTGAGACTGGGGGGGGGGGGGTTCACCTTCCAGCAGGACAACGACCCGAAACATACAGCCAGAGCTACAATGGAATAGTTTAGATCAAAGCATATCCATGTGTTTATAAATAAAACCAGATGATTGCGCTGCTAACAGTGAAAAAATAATAAATAAGCCCACCAAAACAGAAATTACTTATATTCGTTGAAGGTGTAACCATATACAGTGCCTTGCGAAAGTATTCGGCCCCCTTGAACTTTTCAACCTTTTGCCACATTTCAGGCTTCAAACATAAAGATATAAAATTGTAATTTTTTGTGAAGAATCACCAACAAGTGGGACACAATTGTGAAGTGGAACGAAATCTATTGGATATTTTAAACTTTTTTAGCAAATAAAAAACTGAAAAGTGGTGCGTGCAAAATTATTCGGCCCCTTTACTTTCAGTGCAGCAAACTGACTCCAGAAGTTCAGCGAGGATCTCTGAATGATCCAATGTTGTCCTAAATGACTGATGGTGATAAATAGAATCCACCTGTGTGTAATCAAGTCTCTGTATAACCTGCTCTGTGATAGTCTCAGGGTTCTGTTGAAAGCGCAGAGAGCATCATGAAGACCAAGGAACACACCAGGCAGGTCCGTAATACTGTTGTGGAGAAGTTTAAAGCCGGATTTGGATACAAAAAGATTTCCCAAGCTTTAAACATCCCAAGGAGCACTGTGCAAGCGATCCCAAGGAGCACTGTGCAAGCGATCATTTTGAAATGGAAGGAGTATCAGACCACTGCAAATCTACCAAGACCTGGCTGTCCCTCTAAACTTTCAGCTCAGACAAGGAGAAGACTGATCAGAGATGCAGCCAAGAGGCCCATGATCACTCTGGATGAACTGCAGAGAACTACAGCTGAGGTGGGAGAGTCTGTCCATAGGACAACAATCAGTCGTACACAGCACAAATCTGGCCTTTATGGAAGAGTGGCCAGAAGAAAGCCATTTCTCAAAGATATCCATAAAAAGTCTCATCTAAAGTTTGCCACAAGCCACCTGGGAGACACACCAAACATGTGGAAGAAGGTGCTCTGGTCCGATGAATCCAAAATCAAACATTTGGCCACAATGCAAAACGATATGTTTGGCGTAAAAGCAACACAGCTCATCACCCTCAACACACCATCCCCACTGTCAAACATGGTGATGGCAGCATCATGGTTTGGGCCTGCTTTTCTTCAGCAGGGACAGGGAAGATGGTTAAAATTGAGGGGAAGATGGTTGCAGCCAAATACAGGACCATTCTGGATGAAAACCTGTTGGAGTCTGCAAAAGACCTGAAAGTGGGACGGAGATTTATCTTCCAACAAGACAATGATCCCAAACATACAGCAAAATCTACAAAGGAATGGTTTACAAATAAACGTATCCAGGTGTTAGAAGGGCCAAGTCAAAGTCCAGACCTGAATCCAATCGAGAATCTGTGGAAAGAGCTGAAAACTGCTGTTCACAAACGCTCTCCATCCAACCTCACTGAGCTCGAGCTGTTTTGCAAGGGAGAATGGGCAAGAATTTCAGTCTCTCGATGTGCAAAACTGATAGAGACATACCCCAAGCGACTGATAGAGACATGCCCCAAGCGACTGATAGAGACATGCCCCAAGCGACTGATAGAGACATACCCCAAGCGACTTGCAGCTGTAATCGCAGCAAAAGGTGGCTCTACAATGTATTAACGCAAGGGGGCCGAATAATTTTGCACGCCCTACTTTTCATTTTTTTATTAGTTAAAAAAGTTTCAAAAAGCCAATAGATTTCGTTCCACTTCACAATTGTGTCCCACTTGTTGGTGATTCTTCACAAAAAATTAAAATTTTATATCTTTATGTTTGAAGCCTGAAATGTGGCAAAAGGTTGAAAAGTTCAAGGGGGCCGAATACTTTCGCAAGGCACTGTATATAAGCACCCAAAAAGTATTAAAGTATAGACATGTGCACAACAAAAAAATTCGTTTTTTTTCGTTTCGTTTTTTTCGTTTCCGAAAAAAAATCGTTTTTTTTGTTTCGTTTTTTTCGTTTCCGCCGATTCGTAACGATTCGTACATTCGTAAGTCGTCGTTGTTCGGATTCGTAACGATTCGTACATTCGTAAGAGTTATTTTTTTCGTTGATTCGTTTTTTCGTTTAATTTTCGGACGCATTCGTATTTATTCGTACATTCGTAACATTCGTAACATTCGTAGATTCGTAATCGGAGCATAATTCATAATTTGATGTAATGTGTATGCTATTATTACATTTTAATAATTTACGAATCGAAAAAAAAAAGTTACGAATCGAAAAAAAAAGTTACGAATCGAAAAAAAAAGTTACGAATGTACGAATTTTTTTGTTCAATAGAGACACGGAAAATTACAAATCGAAAAAAAAAAAAAAAGTTACGAATTGAAAAAAAAGTTACGAATCGAAAAAAAAAAGTTACGAATCGAAAAAAAAGTTACGAATGTACGAATTTTTTTGTTCAATAGAGACACGGAAAATTACAAATCGAAAAAAAAAAAAAAAAGTTACGAATTGAAAAAAAAGTTACGAATCGAAAAAAAAAAAGTTACGAATCGAAAAAAAAGTTACGAATGTACGAATTTTTTTGTTCAATAGAGACACGGAAAATTACAAATCGAAAAAAAAAAAAAAAGTTACGAATTGAAAAAAAAAAAAGTTTACGAATCGAAAAAAAAGTTACGAATGTACGAATTTTTTTGTTCAATCCATTCGAAGCACGTTTAGCAGCACCATTGTAAGGGACACGGAAAATTACCAATTCAACAACAAAAAAAAGTTACAAATGTACGAATTTTTTCGTTCGTTTTCCTTTTTCGGATTTTCGTTGTTTTTCGGATTCGTTCAATTCGAATGATTCGTTAATCGGATTCGTACGATTCGAACGATTCGTTCCGATTCGTTATTCGTACGATTCGAATGATTCGTTCATTCGTACGAAAACGAATGAACGAAAATAACGAAAAAAAAACGAAAAACGAAAAAAAACGAAACGAATTGCACATGTCTATTAAAGTAACAAAGCGCGTGGTGAGCTGGAGATCAGGTAGTGGACAATGTCCCAGGATCTTCTGTGACGGTGAAGGCCACAGCTGGATACAAGATAGCCGACTAAGTTCCAGAATCATCTGTGATGGTGAAGACCACGGCTGGATACAAGTCTGTTTTAGCGATCTGTGGATACCATTATACCTGCTCCAGAGACCCGTGGCTGGGAGAATAGGCCAAAAGCTTTCAGGATCTCTGTAACAGGAGATCTTGTCATCTGGTAAGGGACAGTGTTTTTGGTGGTGGAGGTCCTTTCTGATTGACCACTTTTTTCTACGGGTGCAATACGTGTGTTGTCACCAACGAGACTTCTGTGTTTGCATGGACACTTTATGATTCTCTTGTTTATATGGACATTTATGATTATGCAATTGTTTTGTCACTGTTACACTTTTGTATGATTCACTTGCACACCTTAATGTATACTAATTTTAATACTTTAATACTTTTTGGGTGCTTATATATATGGTTACACGTTCAACGAATATAAGTAATTTCTGTTTTGGTGGGCTTATTTATTATTTTTTCACTGTTAGCAGCGCAATCATCTGGTTTTATTTGTCGTTTTTATGTGGGTATCTCACATTTATGATTTGCAGCAGCACTATTTATTTATATTTTTAGCAATCTCTAAGGACAGCGCAGTATTTTTCCCAACTTGAATATCCATGTGTTTGAATGGCCCAGTCAAAGTCCAGACCTAAATCCCATTGAGAATCTGTGGCAAGACTTGAAAATTGCTGATCACAGACGCTCTCCATCCAATCTGACAGAGCTTGAGATATTTTACAAAGAAGAATGGGCAAAAAAATGTCCTCTCTAGATGTGCAAAGCTGGTAGAGACACCCCCAAAAAGACTTGTAGCTGTAATTGCAGAGAAAGGCGGTTCTACAAAGTATTGACTCCGGGGGGCGCTATACAAATGCCCCCCACACTTTTCATATATTTATTTGTATCATTTATCATTTTCCTTCCACTTCACAATTATGTGCCCATTTGTGTTGGTCTATCACATAAAATCCCAATAATATACATTTGCGTTTTTTGTTGTAACATGCAAAAATGTGGAAAATTTCAAGGGATGTGAATCAGTGGCGGCTGGTGTTTTTTTTTTTTGGGGGGGGCGACAAATAACCACACCACCCCGCTGTTTGACGTTTGGTCCAGTACTTTCCTCATCTAGGCGGGTAGTGGGTGGCAGGCAGCCGGCAGCGGCTCCATGTCCTCACCTTCATCGGTGGCCTGCAGTGTGCGGCTCCTTCCCTCCTCCTAGGTGTCCAATAGGATCACCTGTCCTTTCAGCCAATCGGGTGACGGGTGTCTCAAAACCCACTTCTTGATTGGCCGGGAGGGGGATCAGTGTTACGATAGCGAATATTCATTCGCCGTTGCAACACATCTGGGTGGGCTGTGAGCGCATTCTCTGCGCCCCGAGCCCACCCTATTTCGAAACCTATTAGAGCGTCTGCCTCTAATCAGTGCTTCAAAAAAACACCCACCTCCTATTGGAATCCATGCATCCGGCGTCCTGAAAGGGGCCAGACGCATAGATAGGGGGAGGCGGCCATGTGGCTTTAATGGACGGGCCACCCCTGGTATGAATACTTTTTCAAGGCATTCTACGATGAGATGCAGTTACAGGACTGCAGAGATTACAACAACGCCTGGGCCCATTGGGTCAGGATGCCCAACTGCTGTCCTTCATTTACCAGCTGTACACCCATATTACCTTCCATAGAGCTTTTCTCTTTCATTCACAGCCCTTTTTTCCCTCTTCGGTTATCTTTTATAAACCTTTAGATTTTTAACTGCAAAGTATATCCCATTTGAAGGTCATTGCAGGAGAATTAGGTGGCCCCTTGTAACGCTCCTTCGAAGCCCAACTCATTTTGGTTACACTTCTGCCAGCTTACTTAAGTCATCGTAGTATGGCATTGTTACTTTCAGTTGTGTTTATCAATGCATACCATACTAGAACAAAGACAATACCGTATGTTCTTAGACAATGTGAGTGCCAATGATAAGCACCACCAACGTGACCATAATCCAAAGGGTATCCGTGGCTTCGAAGTTGTGATGTTCCCAAATCCATTGGTGCTCCTCCCAGGTAAATAAGTAGGATCCAACATATTGGCAGGAAGGCCGTGAAAGTGAGTGTCCACCAGTGTTGGTCATCTTACTTTAACCACTTCAGCCCCGGACCAATTGGCAGCCAAAGGACCAGCCCCCTTTTTGCGATTCGGCACTGCGTCGCTTTAACTGACAATTGCGCGGTCGTGCGACGTGGCTCCCAAACAAAATTGGCGTCCTTTTTTTCCCACAAATAGAGCTTTCTTTTGGTGGTATTTGATCGCCCCTGCGGTTTTTATTTTTTGCGCTATAAACAAAAATAGAGCGACAATTTTGAAAAAAATGCAATATTTTTTACTTTTTGCTATAATAAATATCCCCAAAAAATATATAAAAAAACATTTTTTTTTCCTCAGTTTAGGCCGATACGTATTCTTCTACATATTTTTGGTAAAAAAAAAAAACGCAATTAGCGATTATTGATTAGTTTGCGCAAAAGTTATAGCGTTTACAAAATAGGGGATAGTTTTATAGCATTTTTATTAATATTTTTTTTTTATTAGTAATGGCGGCGATCAGCGATTTTTATTGTGACTGCGACATTATGGCGGACACATCGGACATTTTTGACACATTTTTGGGACATTTGTCATTTATACAGCAATCACTGCTATTTAAATAGCACTGATTCCTATGTAAATGACAGTTGTAGTGAAGGGGTTAACCACTAGGGGGCGGGGAGGAGTCAGTGTGACGTGTTGTGTTTTTTTTTTTACAGTAGGGGGGCGTGGCTGTACGTCTGACGTCAATGATCGGCGTTCCCGATGACAGGGAACCGCCGATCACTGACAGTCAGTGTAGGAAGCGCGGGGAGAGGTTTGTTTACACAGACCTCTCCCCGTTCTTCAGCTCCGTAACCCGATCGCGGGATACCAGCGGCGATCGGGTCCGCTGGTCCCGCGGCCGTGGTCACGGAGCTCCCGACCGGGTCGCACGCGCGCCACTGGCGGCGCGCGCACGCCCCCCGGGCAGGCAAATTAAAGGGGACGTACAGGTACGTGTTTTGCCTGCCCGTGCCATTCTGTTGACGTATATCTACATGAGGCAGTCGGGAAGCGGTTAAAAAAGTAATTAGTTAAGTTACAAATTACTTCTCCCAAAAAGTAATTGCGTTAGTAACTCAGTTACTACATTGGAAAAGTAATTAGTTACGCAGCAAAGTAACTGACTTTTTTTTTAAAAATATTCTATACGTGTAACTAAGGGGCGGGTCTAGTATTACTGTAACCAAGGGGCGCATTTATTATTATTGTTATATATGGTGTAACCAAGGGGCTGCTCTATTATTACTCTAACCAAGGGGCAGATCTGTTATAGCGTGTAAGCAAGGGGGCGGGTCTATTATTATTATATCGTGTAAGGGGCGGATGGCTACAGAAGAGGGCGAATTTTAAATTAATGGGCAGAGCTTGATATATAACAATAATAATGCGCCCCTTGGTTACAGTAATACTAGACCCGCCCCTTACTTACACGATAGACGCCCCTTGCAGAGTAGCACGAGCATCGGGAGCGTGCGGCATCGCCTCTTACAATTACATGTTAAAGCGGTTCTGCACTCATTTCATTTAGTAAATCTCTTTGCCTTCCAAATCAGGCAAAGAGTACTAAATGAAATGTTTTTTTTTTGTTTTTTTTTTTACTTACCTTGTAATTGATGACTTCCTGTCCTCTCTCTCTTTGGCGGTGGGTGGGGTCTCTGCGTCGATCGTCGTCAGGCCGCACTGTCTCCTGGGATCTGGTGTCATTGTTCCCAGGAGTCAGTGCGGACATCTTCCGAAATCTCGCGAGATTTCGGCCACATCTTCCGAAATCTCGTGAGATTTCGGACACATCTTCCGAAATCTCGTGAGATGTCGGCAGATGTGCCGTTACTGCGCACGCGCTAGTAACGGCGGTGCATGCTGGGCCATCTAAAGTGCCTGTGGGGGTTTCACATGCCCACAGGCAAGATGGCCCCCAGCACAAAAGAAGAAGATGAGGAACTTCATCGGACAAAACCAGCGGCGATCGAGATGGAATATGGAACAGGTGAGTCCCCCAATAAAGGTAAGCATCCTTTGTATACCCCCCCAAAAAAAAAAAAATATATATACAGAGTGCAGAACCGCTTTAACTGCGCCTGCGCGGTGTAGAGTTCACTCGGAGCCGTTTAGGTTCGGCAATTTTCGGAAGCTCCGTAGTCCTTCGTACTGCGCAAGCGCTGCGCCTGCGCAGTACAGGGGGGTCCTTATCCGGCGGGGGAACTTTTTCGGCAGGACACCGGAATTACACTACTGCCATCTAGTGGCGGTAGATGTAATTGGGGTAACTAAGCCAAAGTAATGGGAACTGAGTTACCATGAGGGGAAAAGTAATCAGTTAGATTACTCGTTACCCTCTAAAGTAACTGCGTTATGTAACTCAGTTTATTTTAACTCAGTTACTTACATCACTGGTGTCCACTTCCGTCAACTTACCTAAGTTATCATGGTGTCCACTTGTATGGCGTTGTTACCTTCAGCTGCATTAATTAATACGTACTACACAAAAACAGATTGTGCTGCTCAAGAACAACCAATCAGATTCCCACGCTGGATTTAGGCCTGAGATGACGGTGAGTGTAGATCGTGTTTCAGAGAAGCGGCAGGCCTTGCTGCACGTATGAACACGCCCTAACATGCGTGCTTATGTATATGGTGTGGGGAGAAGGTTGTAGATGCAGACACATCAAGAACTTGCTCATCTTAACGGGAAGAGATCAGATAACTGTTTTTTTTTTGTTATGGGTCAACCTGGTGTCTACTGGAAACTCATACATTTTGTTTGTATCAGTCAACGGTCACTTCTTATGCCGTGTACACGCGACCGTTTTTCCCGTCGGAATAAACTCTGAAGGTTTTTCAGCCGGAATTCCGCTGAAACTGTCTTGCATACAATGGCGTCACTAGGGGGGGGGGGCAGAGGGGGCCCTGACCCCCCAAACATTCTGCTGTGCCCCACCATATGCCCCCCCAATCAACAAATTTTTTTGGTTTGCATTCGTAGAGGATCTACGCATCTTAACACACTCCTGCGGGTGATTCCGCCCCCTCCCTCTGCATAATGCTCTTGTTTTCTGCCCCCCCTGGGGGGTCCCAATATAGTAGGAAGGGAGCTCACTGCAGAACATGTGAAAGGGACCGTTGTGGGATCGTAGTAAAGGGCCCCAGGATATATATACATATATATATATATATATATATATATATATATATATATATATATATACATACAGGGGAGGGCTGGCAGCCTTAGGCCTGGGGGGGAAGTCCAGTCAAGTGGCTCATTGAACTACCGAATCAGCTCACCATCCATGCCCAGCTGTTTTTTCAATGCAGCCTCACCAGTACCCCTCAATGCAGCCTGATCAGTGCCCATCAATGCCAACTCATCAGTGCCACCTCATAAGTGCCCATCAATGCAACCTCACCAGTGTCCATAAATGCAGTCTCACCAGTGCCCATCCAATGCAGCCTGATCAGTGGAGCAGGGTAAATGGGGTGTATGGGGGGGATGGGGTGTGGGTGTCAGCTGGGGGTGTCAGGGTCTCTTACTTGGCAGCTCAGGTTGCACGCCACGGCCAGCGCAAGCCAGCACCCAGCCCCACAGCCCGAGCCAGTCACGGGCACCCTGGTCTCTGAGGGTGGTAGTTTCCTCTGCGCTGCTTGGGAGCTTGAGTGTGGACTACAACTCCCGGAATGCAACAGTGGCCGACCGCCGCGGCTGTAAAAATAGCAGCGGGCCCCAGCCATTTTCAACGTAAGTTAGGGCGGCCTGGGGGGCAATTGCACTCTGCCCCCCAGCCCATCCCTCCCCTGTATATATATATATAATTGCATTTTATAGTTGCCCCCCTACTTTTGTCCCTGTCCCCCCATGTGCCCCCCCCCCCTAAATATGAAAGCTGGAGACGCCACTGCTTGCATACACACGATCACACCAAAGTCCGACCGTCCAGAACGCGGTGACGTACAACACATACGACTGGACTATAAAAAGGAAGTTCAATAGCCAGTAGCCAATAACTTCCGTCTCGTACTTGCTTCAGAGCATTGCGCCGTTTTTGGTACGTCGGAACAGCAAACAGACGAGCGGTTTTCCCGATAGGAATTGGTTCCGTCGGAAAAATTTAGAACATGTTCTCTTTCTAGGTTCGTCAGAATTTTCGACGTAAAAAGTCCGATGGGGGCATACGTACGATCAGAATAATACGACGAAAAGCTCCCGTCTGACTTTTTCTGTCGGACATTCCGCTCGTGTGTTCACGGCATTAGTGGTTTTGGGTAGCACAGGTGCAACAGCCAATTCTATTGGCTGGGTGCAATGCATTGGAAAATTGGGAGTAGGAAGAACAGCTGGCTGTGCTTTCCTTTGATGCTGCACAAAAGGAGAACTAGATGAATATGAGCTGCACACCAGAGTTCTTTTCCCTCTAATGCCCCGTACACACGATCGGACTTTCCGACAACAAAACCGGGGAATTTTGTTTTCGAAGGTTGTTGGCTTCAACTTGTCTGGCATACACACGGTCACACAAATGTCGGCCAACAATTATGAACGTAGTGACGTACAAGACGTACGGCGAACCGATAAAAAAGAAGTTCAATAGTCATGTGATCTCTCCATTACGAACGCTAGTTTTAGAAGACCGACTCGTACTTGATTCCGAGCATGCGTGGACTTTTGTGCGACGGACTTGTGTACACACGGATCGGAAACAAATTTTTGTTGGCGGAAAATTTGAGAACCTGCTAGCCAACATTTGTTGGCGGAAAGTCCGACGATAAAATGTTCGATGGAGCGTACACACGGTCAGACTTTCCGCCAACAAGCTCACATCCAACATTTGTTGTGGGAAAATCCGATCGTGTGTACACGGCATAAGTGTTCTTTATTAAACCATCCATGCTATAGCTGCTTCCATGATGTCCCTGCCCAAGGATCACCTTGCCTTAAGGCAATTCATTGAAACTGCTTGATCACAACATAACGCGTTTCACTGAAATGGCTTGATCGCAAGTGTGATCCTTGTGATCAAGCCATTTTGGTGAAATGCATTAAGGGTTTAATCCATGCATTAATCCATCAGGGTTTACTTCCTCTTTGTTTCCCTGCAAAGGTAAAGCATAATGGACTACTATGCATCGCATTGCATCGCATCGCATTGCATCGCATCGCATTGCATCGCATCGCATTGCATCGCATAGTAGTCCATTATGTGTCACTTACCTGACACAGGAGCCAACGAAGTCACCGCTGCTGTCCCCTTGTGTACGGAGCCTCCATCTTCTTGGTGGGTCTCGCTGCTCCGGCGCTGTCATTCGACGGAGCCGCAATGGCGTCACTCCCGCGCATGCGCACGGGAGCCGCCACTCGCGGCATATCGCTGTGAACAGCGGCTTGCTCAGTGCGCCTGCGCGGGAGTGACTTCCTTAATGCATACGCCGTAGACAGCGGTGCCTGTCTTTTGGCAAATATCTCCTAAACCGTGTAGGTTTAGGAGATATTTCTTGGACCTACAGGTAAGCCTTAATGTAGGCTTACCTGTAGGTCATATAAAAAGATATTCCATCTAGGGCACAACTAAAGAAGAGGTGGTGCCCCTAAATGGCAAAAGATAGCTACTATAGGTATAGTGGACAAATACATTTGGAAAAATATGTATATCCAAGTGGTTTATTAACCGCTTCCCGACCGCCTCAGATATACTGCGGCAGAATGGCACGGGCAGGCAAAATCATGCACCTGTACGTGGCCCTTTAATTGCCTGCCCGTGGGTCGCGCTCGCCGCCAGCGGCGCCCTCGCGACCCGATCGGGAGCTCCGTGACCCCGGCCGCGGGACCAGCAGACCCGATCGCCGCTGGTGTCCCCGCGATCGGGTCACAGAGCTGGAGAACGGGGAGAGGTCTGTGTAAACAAACCTCTCCCCGCGCTTCCTACTCTGCCTGTCATTGATCGGCTGTTCCCGGTCATCGGGAAAGCCGATCAATGATGTCAGATGTCAGCCCCGCCCCCTAATGTGTAAAAAACACAACACGTCACAGACCATAACCCCTCCCCTCCCCCTAATGGTTTCCATCTTTCACTACAACTGTCATTTATACAGGAATCAGTGCATTTAAATAGCATTGATTGCTGTATAAATGACAATGGTCCCAAAAATGTGTCAAAAATGTCCGATGTGTCCGCCATAATGTCGCAGTCACAATAAAAATCGCTGATCGCCGCCATTACTAATAAAACAAAAAATATTAATAAAAATGTTATAAAACTATCCCCTATTTTGTAAACGCTATAACTTTTGCGCAAACCAATCAATAATCGATAATTGCGATTTTTTTTTCCAAAAATATGTAGAAGAATACGTATCGGCCTAAACTGAGGAAAAAAAATGTTTTTTTAGATATTTTTTGGGGATATTTATTATAGCAAAAAGCAAAAAAATATTGCATTGTTTTCAAAATTGTCGCTCTATTTTTGTTTATAGCGCAACAAATAAAAACCGCAGGGGCGATCAAATACCACCAAAAGAAAGCTCTATTTGTGGGGGGAAAAAAAGGACGCCAATTTTGTTTGGGAGCCACGTCGCACGACCGCGCAATTGTCAGTTTAAACGACGCAGTGCCGAATCGCAAAAAGGGGCCTGGTCCTTTGGCTGCCAATTGGTCCGGGGCTGAAGTGGTTAATGTAGGCTTACCTGTAGGTCATATAAAAAGATATTCCATCTAGGGCACCACTGAAGAAGAGGTGGTGTCCCTAAATGGCAAAAGATGGCTACTATAGGTATAGTGGACAAATACATTTGGAAAAATATGTATATCCAAGTGGTTTATTAAATTACAAAAATTGTATATAAAAAATCATGTTTGTAGGGATACGTAGGATTATTTAGTATGGCCATTTTTGCTTGGTCTATTTTTTTATATACAAATTTTGTAATTTAATAAACCACTTGGATATACATATTTTTCCAAATTTATTTGTCCACTATACCTATAGTAGCCATCTTTTGCCATTTAGGGACACCGCCTCTTCTTTAGTGGTGCCCTGGAAGGAATATCTTTTTATATGCTTAGTATCGGCTACGGTATTATCCTCTGTTACATGTGAGGAGTGACATAAAGTGGTGTGTTAAAATCGACATCAAATTTTCGTTGCTAACCATTTAGTAATGATAACAAATATGGTCTAATCTTTTTAGTTTCAAATTTACCTGTAGGTCAAAGTGGTTTGTAATGCCTCGTACACACGATCGGACTTTCTGGGCGGGATTGTCCGCCGGACCTAGTCCAGCGGACAAACCGCCGGACCTTCCAGCGGGGCTTCGCCGGACTTTCCGAGCTGTGGACTTTCCCACACACGCCCGGACTTCTCCGGCGGACAATCCGCGGGGAAAAAGTCAGCGGGACTTTTGAAAATGAACGGACTTGCCCACACAAGGAGCAAAGTCCGTTCATTTAGAACGTAACTGCAGGTAGACGGGACTAGCGAAGGCAGTGAATGCCGCCGCGCTAGCCCCGTCACCTGGCATGGATTTAAAGGGAATCCCTACGCCGAAAAAACGCCCCAAATCCATCTCAGACCCTTATCCGAGCACGCAGCCCGGCCGGCCAGGAAAGGGGGCGGGGACGAGTGAGCGCCCCCCCCCCCTCCTGAGCCGTACCAGGCCGTGTGCCCTCAACATGGGGGGTGCCCTGGGGAAAGGGGGGCCGTGCGCCCCCCCACCCCAAAGCACCTTGTCCCCATGTTGATGAGGACAAAGGCCTCTTCCCGACAACCCTGGCCTTGCCTGGCCTGGCAAGGTGATCCTTGGGAAGGGAAATCGTGGAAGCAGCTATAGTGTGGATGGTTCAATAAAGAACACTTAGGAGGAAGAGATCTCTGGTGTACAGCTCCGGTCTATCTATATTTTTGAACAGCAAGCTGAGATGGGCTTTTTTGGAGCCATCAGCCTAGATGCCCATGGAGATTGTATGAGGTGCAGGTCTGTAGCGGTGCTGTATGGGTGGAGGTTTAAATGATAGGAGAACTGGTACCATGTGTTGTGCGAAGCGCCCAGTTGATGGTCCTACAATGTGGTACAGTTTACAATGTCCAAAAACTTTAAAGAACAGACAAACTGGAAAGCAAACTCCCTCATATTTGTATCAATCAAAAGACATTAATACAAGTGATGGCATTTCAACCATTGTCAATAAATATGTCCATAAACAAATACATAAATTCCCACCAGCCTCCCCTTCACCCTCTCGTCAGACAAACTTTGCGCTCCCTTCTGTCACAACCACCCTCCCACCCAAGCGCCGCCCATCACCCCTTAATGCATTAGCTGGAATAAAAAAAGAGACATCCAAGAAATCCTCACGCACCCCTCCCCCTCCCTCCCAACCGAGTCCTTCTTTCACCAATTGTATCTTTAGAAAAAGAAACTTTAAAAAAAAAAAGAAAAAGAAAAGCTATGGTCTTTCAACTTTATGTTTTTTTTTTTTTTTTATGTCTTCTTTACGCTTATGATGGTCCAATTTATGAAATCCTTCTTGACCATGCCCACTTGGTCATGTAAATCCATATTTCCCAATCACTGAGGTTGGTGTGACGTTGGGAGCGGAATGGTTCCCCTCTTACATTACGCAGTAAGGCTCCCTAGGTAGCAAGGCTTTCGTCCTCCAAAAGGGGATGTGGAGCTGAAGGCAGCTCTTCAGGTCTTTATTAAGAAGGAAACACATGATAGGGTTTACCCCGGCCTGAGTAAAAGTCATCCACACGGCAGTGGACAAGTAGCGATGAGGGATGCTACAGGTTTTGACAAACACCCTCCAGTAACAGGCCACAATATAGGGTGACCAAAGCACCAAGAAGCTGAGGGTAATCCCGTAAAACATCCGCCCCAACCTCTTCTCGCTTTTAAACTCATCCATCCCCAAGAGACGCCTGTTGGCGGTATGGGTGTTTTGACGTATACCCAGCAAAGTGGGCGGCATCGGCCCCCTTCCGAATCCAGCAATCCAGTTGGCAGCAGCCTGCCCTGTAGCTCCAGGTCCATGGAATGTCCAGTTCTGGCTGATGGCCGGAACCATCTGCACTGGCTTCATTTTGCGGTGGCGGTACTCGAAGAGGAGTAGTTTGGCATAGACAATATGAGTGGCAACGATCAGCACCGCCAACATGAGCATAAATCCAAGGGTATCATTGGCTTTGAAGTAGCGATGTTCAAAAATACATTGGTCCTCCTCACGGATGAATTTGTAAGTTCCCACATCGAATACGGGCGGGAAGGCCATGGCGACCGAGAGTGTCCAGACCATGCAGATCACTGCAATGCACGTCCACAGCGTCATTCTCTTGGAGTAAAATCGATGGTGGGCGATGGCCATGTAGCGAGTAACACTGATACAGAAAAGCATAAATGAAGCATGGAAGCAAAACAGGACAGCCATGAATGCCACAACTTTACAGCTTAAGAGGCTGTACGCCCAGGCTGAGCCATTGCGGATGGAAAGCAGGACAAATGGAAAACAGGCGGATGATCTGACGGCATCGGCAAGACAGAGGTCCAACAGAAAATAGTAAGGGGCCTTGTGCAAGGAGCGGTCCTTCAAAACGAGCAGGGAAACCAGTAAGTTGCCCGCTAAGCTGGCGCATATGATGAAACCCAGAAGGACCAGCTTGAGGTGGGTAGAGATCGCTGTTGACTGGGTTAGAGAGCCAGACAGCTCCTCCGACTCGCTGCCATTAGCCATGTTGGAGGCTGGCTCCAACTAGCCTTTGGTCAGCGGCCCCTTCTCCTTCTGTGCTGCTCCATATCCCAGAACAGTGTTTTTTTTCGGGGGGGCCGGGGGTGAGGGCTTGCAAAGGGGAAGGGGTGGAATCAAAGGGGAATGGGAGAAAATGAGAACAAACAGACAAGGGTTGTGTGGGAAGACCAAACTATGAGAATGACTGTGCGGCATATGGTTATTCAGTGACGGAATGGTGGAGGAGAAAATATGGGAGTGAGAAAGGAAAAAAAAAAAAAAAACAGAGGTTATTATTTAATCATCAACACATCTAAAAAAAGTAATACATTAGTCAAGATAAGAGTCATGGTGAGAGTATTACAGAATGCAGATAAAATAACAGAACAACACATTTTTTTCTTCTTCAAATTTTGCAATTTAAAGTACAACTAAAAGCAAAACTTTTTTTTTTCTTTCATTTTGGATAGAGTAAGGGAGGGTTATAACCTCTGTAATTTGTTATTTGTGTCCTATTGTCCCATATGTGTCCTATTTGCCTTCACTTTCTGTTCCATAGCCAAAACAAGAAGTGATAGGAAGTCCCGCTAAAGTGAAGGAATCCCTGGTTGTCACCAGAACTACACCAATCAGCCATAACCTTATAACCACCCACCCAATGTAGAGTAGGTCCCCCTTTTTTTTGCCAAAACAGCCCTGACCCATCAAAGCATGGACAACACTAGATCTCTGAAGTCTCTGTTGTATCTGGCACAAAGCCGTCAGTAGCAGATCCTTTAAGTTCTGTAAGTTGCAAAGTGGGCCCTCCATGGATTGGACTTCCCATAGTCTATCCCGGTGCCTTCTCTTCCCCAGGTAAGTGAAGCACGTGCAGCCAGCCATCCACATGATATAAAAGAAAATGTGATTCCTCAGACCAGGCCTCCTTCTTCCATTGCTCTGTGGTCCAGTTCTGATGCTCATGTGCCCATTATAGGCACTTTTGGCTGTGGACATGGGTCAGCATGGACACCCTGACAAGTCTGCTGCTATCCAGCCCCATACATAACAAACTGCAATGCTCTGTGTGTTCTGACACCTATCAGAACCAGCATTCACTTTTTTAGCAGTTTGAACTCCAGTAGCTCGTCTTTTGGATCAGACTACACAGGCCTGTGTTTCCCTTCCCACTTCCATCAATGACCCTTCCCTCCCCACCTCCATCAATGAGCCTCCCCTCCCCACCTCTATCAATGAGCCTTCCCCCCCACCTCCATCAATGAGCATTCCCTCCCCACCTCCATCAATGAGCCTTCCCTCCCCACCTCCATCAATGAGCCCCCTCCCCACCTCCATCAATGACCCTTCCCTCCCCACCCCATCAATGAGCCTTCCCCCCCACCTCTATCAATGAGCCTTCCCTCCCCACCTCCTTCAATGAGCCTTCCCTCCCCACCTCCATCAATGAGCCTTCCCTCCCCACCTCCATCAATGAGCCTTCCCTCCCCACCTCCATCAATAAGCCTTCCCTCCCCACCTCCATCAATGACCCTTCCCTCCCCACCTCCATCAATGAGCCTCCCCTCCCCACCTCTATCAATGAGCCTTCCCTCCCCACCTCCATCAATGAGCATTCCCTCCCCACCTCCATCAATGAGCCTTCCCTCCCCACCTCCATCAATGAGCCTTCCCTCCCCACCTCCATCAATGACCCTTCCCTCCCCACCTCCATCAATGACCCTTCCCTCCCCACCTCTATCAATGAGCCTTCCCTCCCCACCTCCTTCAATGAGGCTTCCCTCCCCACCTCCATCAATGAGCCTTCCCTCCCCACCTCCATCAATGAGCCTTCCCTCCCCACCTCCATCAATGAGCCTTCCCTCCCCACCTCCATCAATGAGCCTTCCCTCCCCACCTCCATCAATGAGCCTTATCTCCCCACGTCCATCAATGAGCCCCCCACCTCCATCAATGAGCCTTCCCTCCCCACCTCCATCAACAAGACTCCCCCCCTCCACCTCCATCAATGAGCCTTCCCACTCCATCAATGAGCTTTCCTCCCCACCTCCATCAATAAGCCTTCTTTCCCCACCTCTATCAATTAGACCCCCCCCCCCCATCAATGAGCCTTCCCTCCCCACCTCTAACAATGAGCCTTCCCCTCCACTTCCACCAATGAGCCTTCCCTCCCCACCTCCATCAATGAGCCCCCCCTCCATCAATGAGCCTTCCCTCCCCACCACTATTAATAAACCTTTCCTCCCCACCTCCATCAATGACCCCTCCCTCTCCACCTCTATCAATGAGCCTTCCCTCCCCACCTCCATCAATGAGCCTTTCCCTCCCCACCTCCATCAATGAGCCTTATCTCTCCACGTCCATCAATGAGACTCCCCCCACCTCCATCAATGAGCCTTCCCCCACCCCCACCTCCATCAATGACCTTCCCTCCCCGCCTCCATCAACGAGACATCCCTCCCTACCTCCATCAATGGACCTTCCCGCCTCCATCAATGAGCTTTCCTCCCTACCTCCATCAATGAGGTCCTTCTCATCCAACAGCAGTACCTGACCTCACAAATGGGCACACATTCCCACAGACACCCTCCAAATTATTGTGGAAAGTCTTCCCAGAGGAGTGGAGGATGTTATAGCCACAACCCTATGCAACCATGCAACACCATATTAATAGCCATTGTTTTGGAATGGGAAATCGAACATGCTCCGAGCTCTAACCTCAACCCTACTAAACACCTTAGGGATGAATTGGAATGTGCCAGGACTTTTCATCCAACATCAGTACCCGACCTCACAAATTCCAACAGATACCCTCCAAAATCTTGTGGAAATACTTCCAGTTCCTATAAAAGTGGGAGCTGTTATAGCCACAGAGTTGTGGTGGTGGTGAGGGGACTAAATATTAATGGCCATGGTTTTAGAATGGGATACCCAACAAGCTCAGAGCCCTGATCTCAACCCTACTGAACACCTTTGAGATGAAATTAAATGCCAATTGTGAAGCAGGTCTTCTCATCCAACATCAGTATCTGACCTGAAAGATGGGCACACATTCCCATAGACACCCTCCAAAACTTTGTGTAAAGTCTTCCCAGAAGAGTGGAGGATGTTATAGCCGCATATGGGCAACACCATATTAACTTGTTGCCGGCCGACCGCCCACCGTCAATTGACGGCGGAGTGGTGCGGCTCTTGTGGCGGGCCGCCGTCATATGACGGTGCTAACTTTGCGGCCACTAGGGGACCCGATGCGCGTGCCCGGCAGCCATGATGTCCCGGTAACTGAGCAGGATGGGGATCTCTGTGTGTAAACACACATATCCACGTCCTGTCAGAGGAGAGGAGACCGATGGTGTGTCCCTTGTACATAGGGACACCGATCGGTCCCCTCCCCCAGTCAGTCCCCTCCCCCCACAGTTAGAATCACTGACATAGGGAACATATTAACCCCTGCAGCGCCCCCTAGTGTTAACCCCTTCCCTGCCAGTCACATTTATACAGTAATCAATGCATTTTTATAGCACGGATCGCTGTATAAATGTGAATGGTCCCAAAAATGTGTCAAAAGTGTCCGATATGTCCGCCGCAATGTCGCAGCCATGATAAAAATCGCAGATCGCCGCCATTACTAGTAAAAAAATAAAAATAATAAAAATGCTATAAAACTATCCCCTATTTTGTAGACGCTATAACTTTTGCGCAAACCAATCAATAGACGCTTATTGCGATTTTTTTTTAACCAAAATATGTAGAAGAATACGTATCGGCCTAAACTGAGGAAAAAATTTGTTTAAAAAAAAATTTGGATATTTATTATAAAAAAAAGGAAAAAAATATTGCATTTTTTCAAACTTGTCCTTCTTATTTTGTTTATAGCGCAAGAAATAACCGCAGAGGTGATCAAATACCACCAAAATAAAGCTCTATCTGTGGGAAAAGAATGATAAAAAAAATTATTTGGGTACACCGTTGCATGACCGCGCAATTGTCATTCAAAATGCAACAGCGCTGAAAGCTGAAAAATGGCCTGGTCAGGAAGGAGGTGTTCGTACCTGGTAGGCAAGTGGTTAATCAACATGGTTTTTGAATGGGATATCCAACAAGCTCCGAGCCCTGACCTCAACCCAACTGAACACCTTTGGGATGAATGAAAAGACCAACTGTGAGGTCTTCTTATCAGAAATCCTTATCTGACCTCAAAAATGGACACAGATTCCCATAGAATTTTGTGAAAAGTCTTCCCAGAAGAGTGGAGGATGATATAGCCACAAATAGGGACAACACCATGTTAATGGACATGGTTTTGGAATGGGATAGCCAACAAGCTCGGAGCCCTGACCTCAACCCAACTAAACACCTTTGGGATGAATGAAAAGACCAACTGTGAGGTCTTCTTATCAAAAATCATCATCTGACCTCAAAAATTGACACAGATTCCCATAGAATTCTGTGGAAATTCTTCCTAGAAGAGTGGAAAGTCTTCCCAGAAGAGTGGAAAGTCTTCCCAGAAGAGTGGAGGATGTTATAGCCACAAATAGGGACAACACCATGTTAATGGACATGGTTTTGGAATGGGATAGCCAACAAGCTCGGAGCCCTGACCTCAACCCAACTAAACACCTTTGGGATGAATGAAAAGACCAACTGTGGGGTCTTTTTATCCAACACCATTATCTGACCTCAAAAACGGGCACAGATTCCCATAGAATTTTGTGGAAAGTCTTCCCAGAAGAATGGAGGATGTTTTAACCACAAATAGGGGCAACACCATGTTAATGGACATGGTTTTGGAATGTGATAGCCAACAAGCTCGGAGCCCTGACCTCAACCCAACTGAACACCTTTGGGATGAACGAAAAGACCAACTGTGAGGTCTTCTTATCAAAAATCATCATCTGACCTCAAAAATTGACACCGATTCCCATAGAATTCTGTGGAAATTCTTCCCAGAAGAGTGGAAAGACTTCCCAGAAGAGTGGAAAGTCTTCCCAGAAGTATGGAGGATGTTATAGCCACAAATAGGGACAACACCATGTTAATGGACATGGTTTTGGAATGGGATAGCCAACAAGCTCGGAGCCCTGACCTCAACCCAACTAAACACCTTTGGGATGAATGAAAAGACCAACTGTGAGGTCTTCTTATCAAAAATCATCATCTGACCTCAAAAATTGACACAGATTCCCATAGAATTCTGTGGAAATTCTTCCCAGAAGAGTGGAAAGTCTTCCCAGAAGAGTGGAAAGTCTTCCCAGAAGTATGGAGGATGTTATAGCCACAAATAGGGACAACACCATGTTAATGGACATGGTTTTGGAATGGGATAGCCAACAACCTCGGAGCCCTGACCTCAACTCAACGGAACACCTTTGGGATGAATGAAAAGACCAACTGTGGGGTCTTCATATCCAACACCATTATCTGACCTCAAAAACGGGCACAGATTCACATAGAATTTGGTGGAAAGTCTTCCCAGAAGAGTGGAGGATGTTATAACCACAAATAGGGGCAACACCATGTTAATGGACATGGTTTTGGAATGGGATAGCCAACAAGCTCCGAGCCCTGACCTCAACCCAACTGAACACCTTTGGGATGAATGAGAAGGCCAATTGTGGGGTCTTCTTATCCAACATCATTATCTGACCTCAAAAACGGGCACAGTTTCTTATAGAATTTGGTGGAAAGTCTTCCCAGAAGAGTGGAAAGTCTTCCCAGAAGAGTGGAGGATGTTATAGCCACAAATAGGGACAACACCATGTTAATGGACATGGTTTTGGATTGGGATAGCCAACAAGCTCGGAGCCCTGACCTCAACTCAACGGAACACCTTTGGGATGAATGAAAAGACCAACTGTGAGGTCTTCTTATAAATCATTATCTGACCTCAAAAACGGGCACAGATTCACATAGAATTTGGTGGAAAGTCTTCCCAGAAGAGTGGAGGATGTTATAACCACAAATAGGGGCAACACCATGTTAATGGACATGGTTTTGGAATGGGATAGCCAACAAGCTCCGAACCCTGACCTCAACCCAACTGAACACCTTTGGGATGAATGAGAAGGCCAATTGTGGGGTCTTCTTATCCAACATCATTATCTGACCTCAAAAACGGGCACAGATTCCCATAGAATTTGGTGGAAAGTCTTCCCAGAAGAGTGGAAAGTCTTCCCAGAAGAGTGGAGGATGTTGTAGCCAAAAATAGGGACAACACCATGTTAATGGACATGGTTTTGGAATGGGATAGCCAACAAGCTCGGAGCCCTGACATCAACCCAACTGAATACCTTTGGAATGAATGAAAAGACCAACTGTGAGGTCTTCTTATAAACCATTATCTGACCTCAAAAATGGACACAGATTCCCATAGAATTTGGTGGATAGTCTTCCCAGAAGAGTGGAAAGTCTTCCCAGAAGAGTGGAGGATGTTATAGGCATAAATTGGGGGGAACACCATGTTAATGGACATGGTTTTGAAATGGGATAGCCAACAAGCTCCGAGCCCTGACCTCAACCCAACTGAACACTTTTGGGATGAATCAGAAGGCCAATTGGGGGGTCTTCTTATCCAACATCATTATCCGACCTCACAAATAGGCACAGATTCCCACAAAATCTTATGAAAAGTCCCACAGAAGGGTGGAGGATGTTATAGCCACAAAGGAGGCAACTGCATATTAATGGCCATGCAGATAGAGGTTATTCCTGGCCGTATTATTAATGGTTTTGTAACGAGATGACCAACAAGCTCATATAGGTGTGATGGTCAGGTGATCACAAACGTTTGGCCTAGACATGTGCACAACAGAAAAATTTGTTTATTTTCGTTTCGTTTCTGTTCGTTTGCGTTGATTCGTAACGATTCGTAATTTCGTAAGTCGTCGGTGTTCGTATTCGTAACGATTCGTATTTTCGTAAGAGTTATTTTTTCGTTGATTCGTTTTGAGCGAAATTCCGTCCTAATTCCGATGGGAAAACCATCAGAGCTTTTTCTGACGAGAATTCCGACCGTGTGTACGCGGCATAAGCGAAACTAAACTAAACGAATTCCAAAACAAACTAACGAAACAAAATTAGTAACACAGCGAATCTATCGAAAATAAAATAAAGTTTTCTGTTCTGCACATGTCTAAGTACGACCCAAGGGTTGCAAATTGTTCTAATTTCATTTTATGGATCTGGGCCGGGAGCCCTTATCCACACGGCACAGCCAGATTGGTGACACTAGACACGTGCACAATAGAAAAATTTGTTTATTTTCGTTTTGTTTCTTTCGTTTCCGTTGATTCGTAATGATTCGTAATTTCGTAAGTCGTCGGTGTTCGTATTCGTAACGATTCGTATTTTCGTAAGAGTTATTTTTTCGTTGATTAGTTTTTCCGTTAGTTTAATTTTCGTTTATTTGAAATTCGGACGCATTCGTATTTTCGTAGATTTAGTTACATTCGTACTTTTGTAAGATTGATTTATTCGTACTTTCGTAACATTGTTTTCGTAGATTCGTAATCGGAGCATAATTCATAATTTTATGTAATGTGTATGCTATTATTACATTGTAAGAGACACGGAAAATTACGAATCGCAAAAAAAAAGAAAAGTTACGAATGTACGAATTTTTTTGTTCAATCCATTCGAAGCGTGTTAAGCAGCGCCATTGTAAGAGACACGGAAAATTACGAATTGCATAAAAAAAAAAAAAAAGTTACGAATGTACGAATTTTTTCGTTCAATCCATTCGAAGCACGTTAAGCAGCGCCATTGTAAGAGACACGGAAAATTATGAATCGCAATTCGAAAATCGAAGATTTAGTTACATTCGTACTTTTGTAAGATTGATTTATTCGTACTTTCGTTAACATTGTTTTCGTAGATTCGTAATCGGAGCATAATTCATAATGTTATGTAATGTGTATGCTATTATTACATTGCAAGAGACATGGAAAATTACGAATCGAAAAAAAAAGTTACGAATGTACGAATTTTTTTCGTTCAATCCATTCGAAGCACGTTAACCACTTCAATACCAGGCACTTAGACACCTTCCCGCCCAAGCCAATTTTCAGCGCTGTCGCAATTTGAATGACAATTGCGCGGTCATGCTACACTGTACCCAAACAAATTTTTATCATTTTGTTCCAACAAATAGAGCTTTCTTTTGGTGGTATTTGATCACCTCTGCGATTTTTATTTTTTGCGCAACAAACAAAAAAAGACCGAAAATTTTGCAAAAAAACAAGTTTTTCTTTGTCACTGTTAATTTTTTTTGTAAATAAGTGCGTTTTCTTCTTCAATGACGGGCACTGATAAGGCGGCACTAATGGGCACTGATAAGGCGGCACTGATAAGGTGGCACTGATGGGCACCGATGAGGTGGCACCAATGAGGTGGCACCGATGAGGTGGCACCGATTATGGGCACTGATAGGCGGCACTGATGGGCACTGATAGGTGGCACTGGTATGCAGCACTGATGGGCACTCAGGTGGCACTGATGGGCACTCATAGGCGGCACTGATGGGCACTCATAGGCGGCACTGATGGGCACTCATAGGCGGCACTGACGGGTACTTATGGGTGGCACTGATGCACACATATAGGTGGCACTGATAGGTGGCATGGATGGGCACTTATAGGTGGGCATGGGTGGGCACGGATGGGCACTGATAGGTGGCACTGATGGACGCTGATGAGTGGCACTGATGACACTGATGGGTGGCATTGCTGGGCATCCTTTTTTAAACTTTTTTTTTTAATAAATATGATGTGCCAATCAGTGCCCATCTGTGGGCACTGATTGGCATATTTTTGGCATTTTTTTTAACATGTGGATGGCCATGGGGGATGTACCTGGCCATCCACATGCTGGGAGCTTCCCTGGTGGTATTGGGGGCTTCCCTGGTGGTCCTGGGGGCTTCCCTGGTGGTCTAGTGTGGGCATCTGAGGGGGGCTGTGCTGATAAACAATCAGCGCATACCCCCCCCTGTCAGGAGAGCCGCCAATCGGCTCTCCTCTACTCGCGTCTATCAGACGCGAGTGAGGAAAAGCCGACCAACGGCTCTTCCTGTGTACATCGTGATCAGCCGTGATTGGACACGGCTGATCACGTGGTAAAGAGCCTCAGCCGGAGACTCTTTACCGAGATCAGTGTAGCGGTGTGTCAGACTGACACACCGCTCCACCGATCGCAGCGATGCGCGCCCCCACGGGCGCGCGGCGGCTGTTATCCTGAAGGACGTCATATGACGCCCAGTCAGGATAACGAAACCACTTCCCGGACGTCAATTTGCTATTGACCGGGTGGGAAGCGGTTAAGCAGCGCCACTATAAGAGACACGGAAAATTCCGAATCGCAAAAATAAAAAGTTACGAATGTACGAATTTTTTCGTTCAATCCATTCGAAGCACTTTAAGCAGCGCCGTTGTAAGAGACACGGAAAATTACCAATTCAAACAAAAAAAAAAAATTACGAATGTACAAATTTTTTCGTTCACTTTGATTTTCGTTGTTCCTGTTTTCGTTTTTCGGATTTTCTTCTTTCGTAGTTTCGTTGTTTCTAATTTGGTTATTTCGGATTTTCGTTGTTTTTCGTATTCGTTCGATTCGATAATTCGTTAAAACTTTTAGCGAATCGTTCGTTCATTCGTATGATAACGAATGAACGAATATAATGAATTTTAACGGAAAACGAAAAAAAAACGAAACGAATTGCACATGTCTAGTTTGGCCTTATAGTGAATTTCTTCGGGGCAATGTCCGCCTTTGTGTAACACTCCTTTGTAATTGGACAGTCTTTCCTTTTAGCTGATGCCCCTCTCTATTCTTCCTTTGTCATATTACTTTTAGAGTTTTGGACACAGAAGCATTAACATCTAAAAAGCCTAAAACGTCACATATATAGGTAAAGCCTGTAACTCCTCATTAGAAGTCACACCCCGTCTGCACAATCTTACAAAACGTTTGGCTCACTCGCCTGGTGATGCGATCAGACGACATGAAAATGGACGAGGAATGAACGGACGGAGATTTACATTCCCTGCAGACGCACGCACATACCTTGGCAGACTTGCAGAACAAATGAAAGTGGACCTGTCATCTCTGCATAATATTCCACTCATAGGATTAAAATGGGAAATAAAAAATTCCTACGGAGGGCTGTCCAAGCTTTTCTTGTATCCGAAGGCGTAATTCGAATAAAAGGGATAGCACACCGAATACCGATATTTAGAGAGGAACGCCAGGCAAACAGCTAAATACAAAATGTAAATACGCTATATTGTCAAAAGTATTGGGACGCCCGCCTTGACACGCACATGAACTTTAACCACTTTCAGCCCCGGACCAATTGGCAGCCAAAGGGACCAGGCCCCTTTTTGCGATTCGGCACTGCGTCGCTTTAACTGACAATTGCGCGGTCGTGCGACGTGGCTCCCAAACAAAATTGGCGTCCTTTTTTTCCCCCCACAAATAGAGCTTTCTTTTGGTGGTATTTGATCGCCCCTGCGATTTTTATTTTTTGCGCTATAAACAAAAATAGATGCACTGATTCCTGTATAAATGACACTGGCAGTAAAGGGGTTAACCACAAGGGGGCAGTGTAGGGGTTAAGTATGCCTAGGGGTGTGTTTCTTACTGTGGGGGGGCGTGGCTGTCAGCTAGTGAATGCTGATCTCTGCTCCAATCACAGGGAGCAGAGACCGGCGTCACTAGTTGCTAGGCAGAACGGGGAGATGCTGTTTATTCCCACATCTCCCCGTTCAGCCTTCCCGTGAGACGATCGCGGGTGTCCCCGCGGCGATTGAGTCCGCGGGACCCCGGACTCGATCCGCTCCCGGCGCACTCCTGATGGCACGGACGGCATTAAGGAGGGACTTATATATACGCCCTCCTGCCTGTCCTTCCATTCTGCCGACGTATATCGTCGTGCGCCGGTCGGGAACCGGTTAATGTCATCCCCACACGGTCAGAAATTCCGACAGAAAATGTCCGATCGGACCACGTTGTGGGAAAATCCGCCCGCGTGGGGCTCCATTTTCCGACGGGAAAAATTTGCTATCCTGCTCTCAAATTTTCCGACAACGAAATCCGATCAGACTTTTTCCGATCGGCCCCTTAGTTCCAGTGAAGGGAACTCTTAAGGCGTCAGCATACCAAGACATTTTGGACAATTTCATGCTCCCAACTTTGTGGGAACAGTTTTGGGACGGCCCCTTCCTGTTCCAACATGACTCCCCACCAGTGTACAAAGCAAGGTCCATAAAGACATGGATGAGCGAGTTTGAGGTGGAGGAACTTGACTGGCCTGCACAGAGTCCTGACCTCAACCCGATAGAACACCTTTGGGAGAAATTAGAGCGAAGACTGCGAGCCAGGCCTTCTTGTCCAACATCAGTGCCTGACCTCACAAATGCGTTTCTGGAAGAATGGTCAAACATTCCCATAGACACCCTCCTAAACCTTGTGGACGGCCTTCCCAGAAGAGTTGAAGCTGTTATAGCTGCAAAGGGTCCTCCCCTGATTGCGCCCGCTGCTGGGCGTGGGCGGCGTGCTCTATGATTGCGGCGTCCTGATCACAGATCAGGGTAAAGAGCCAATAAGCAGCTCTTCATCACGTGATCAGCTGTGTCCAATCACAGCTAATCACAATGTAAACAGACTTGCCAGTTATCGGCATAATAGCATTAGGAAAGGAGAGAGCCGGTAACCGGCTAGCGTGAAAGGGAACAGGTGCACTGATCCTGATTATCAGTGCAGTGCAGCCCCAATAGTGCCTATCAGTGATGCCAATCAGTGCTGCAAATCAGTGCCCATTAGTGCTGCCAATCAGTGCCACCTATCAGTGCCCATCAGTGCCTCCAATCCATGCCCATCAGTGCAGTCTATCAGTGCCCATCCGTGTCACCTATTAGTGCCTATCAGTGCCGCATACCAGTACAGCCTATCAGTGCCTATCAGTGCTGCCTCATCAGTGCCTCCTCATCAGAACCCACCAGTGCTGCCCCATCAGTGTCCATCAGTGCAGCATATCAGTGCTGCCTATCAGTGCTGCTTCATCAGTGCCCACCAGTGCAGCCTATCAGTGCCCATCAGTGCTGTGCATTAGTGCCCATCAGTGCAGCCTCATCAGTGCACATCAGTGAAGGAGAAAAATTACCTGTTTGCAAAATGTTATAACAGAAACTAAGAAAAACATTTATTTTTCAAAATTTTCGATCTTTGTGCCCTTCAGTAGTGCCCATCAGTGCCCCATATCAGTGCAGGCTCATCAGTGCCTCCTAATCAGTGTCCACCAGTGCCACCTAATCTGTACTAATCAGTGGAGCATATCAGTGCAGCCTCATCAGTGCCTCCTTATCAGTGCCGCCTCATCAGTGCCTCCTTATCAGAGTCGCCTCATATGTGCCCATCAGTAACAGATATCAGTGCAGTCTCATCAGTGCCCACCAGTGCCGCCTAATCTGTGCGCATCAGTGCAGGCTATCAGTGACCATCAGTGCAGCCTATTAGTGTCCATCAGTGCAGCCTGTTAGTGCCCACCAGTGCTCTCTATCAGTGCACATCAGTGCAGCCTCATCAGTGCCCACTAGAGCTGCACGATTAATCGCCAAGAATCGTTATAGCAATTTTTTCCCCGTTGCGATCTTGAAAAAAGTGTTTCAGGATTCTCTATGCTCTGCTGAAGCTGTCAAAAGAAAGGAAGAGAAAAACTGGGCAGTCTGCCAAGAAACACAACATTCTTTAGCAGTGGAGCTTAAGTATAAACATTGTAACAATTTGTCAAAGGAATAGAAGTGTGAATGAGGAAAGTTTAACCACTTAAACACTAAACCTTTTTCTGACATTTGTTGATTTCAAGTTAAAATCATTTTTTTTTTGCTAGATAATTACTTAGAACCCCCAAACATTACATATATATTTTTTAGTAGAGACCCTGGAAAATAAAATGGTGGTTGTTGCAATATTTTATGTCACACTGTATTTGCACAGCGGTCTTTCAAATGCAATATTTTGGGAAAAATTACTATAATAAATAAAAAAAAAAAAAAAACGAACCCAATTCTTTTTGTATAATGTGAAAGATTTTACGTCGCGAGAATCGTGAGAGAATTGTGATTCTCATTTTGGGCCAGAATTGTGCAGCTCTAGTGCCCACCAGTGCTGCCCATCAGTGCCCACCAGTCCTGGCTATCAGTGCCCACCAGTGCAGGCTATCATTGCCCACCAGTGCTGCCTATCGGTGCCCATCAGTGCTGCCTATCAGTGCCCACCCGTCCTGCCTATCAGTGCCCACCAGTGCAGGCTATCATTGCCCACCAGTGCTGTCTATCAGTGCCCACCAGTGAAGGCTATCAGTGCCCACCAGTGCTGCCTATCGGTGCCCATCAGTGCTGCCTACCAATGCCCACCAGTGCTGCCTATCAGTGCCCACCAGTGCTGCTTATTAGTGCAAATCAGTGCAGCCTATCAGTGCCTATCAGTACTGCTCATCAGTGCCCATCAGTGCAGCCTCATCAGCGCACATCAGTGAAGGAGAAAAATTACCTGTTTGCTAAATTTTATAACAGAAACTTATTTTTTTCCCAAAATGTTTTGATTTTTTTCGTTTGTTTAGCAAAAAGTAAAAACCCCAGTGGTGGATAAATACCACCAAAAAAAAGCTCTATTTGTGAAAAAAAAAAAGTCATGGGTACAATGTAGCAATGCATGACCGCACAATTGTCATTCAAAGCGTGACAACACTGAAAGCTGAAAATTGGCGCCTGGGCAAGGGGGGGGGGCCCTTGTGCCCGGTAGGCAAGTGGAAGTAAACCCCCCTATCGTTTTCAGCCAAGGAAGCTGCCATCTTTGCCTCTGTTTAATCTTCAACTGCCACAGTGCTGCACAGGTGATCCATTATGACACCAGCCATTGGATGGTTTGACTGTTTGGTTGAGAGCACAGCCAATGTGCAGTTAGCATTCATGGCATGCCTTTTTTTTTAGACTGTTAAATCGATGGGTTTACTTCCGTTCCGCTTTAAGGGTTCCTAGAGGGTAGAAAGGCTGAGTAAGTCTGGTGTAGAGCCAGCTTTGTAGATATGCCCCTGTGCAAAGCCTACTAAGTTTTGGTTCATTGAATTCCATCGACGTGTGATTGATTGTTTCCTGTCTGGCTGATTTTGTATTCTTGTCTATTTTATCTTATTTTACATTCGTCTGACGCTTTTAAAAAAAAAAACAACCCAGAGCGATACAATAATCCGGAGTGTAAAACATTTCACGGTGACATTTTCCACGGCTGCTTAGCGCCGCGCTTTTAAAATATCACATTTTTATGTAGCTGACATGTTGCTCTAGAATAGGATTACCTGACCTTTCTTGCAGTTAAACGTGTAACGGGGGATGTTATTTTTGGAAAAGGTTCTTCTTGCTTGAAAAGAGGTCAAATGTCGTCTGAATTCTTTGGCTGTTTCGGCTTATTTATTTTTTTTATTATTTTTTTTTTTTTTCATTCAGACTATCGTTAAAAATGTTCCTCGGCATCGCTGCAGGTACAAAAGGCCATTTATTGACAGAAGGGTGGGCAGATAGGCAGACATGTTTGATCTGCTGCAGTATTTTTTTAAAGTGGTGTTTCCACCAAAATAAAAAAAAATAGCTTAATAATAATAAAAAAAAATAATTGGAAAAAAAAAATTAAAATTTTACTCACCTCTAAATGCCTGTTGCTAGGGGGTCCCTCGTAGTCTGCCTCCTTCAGTGCCCCGGGCACTGACATCACTTCCCCTCGGCGCAGTCAGTCACCTGGGACACGTGACAGGTCCCAGATGACTGCGCGGCGTATTACAGGGCGCGGCGCCACTCGCGCGTGCGCAGTGGGCGCCCGGCTGTGAAGCCACAGCCGGGTGCCCACAGTAAGAATGCCGGCGCCACGGAGCGGGGGAAGGGGGGGCTTCGATCCCCCGCATTGCTGGACCCTGGGACAGGTAAGTGTCCGATTATTAAAAGTCAGCAGCTTCAGTATTTGTAGCTGCTGACTTTTAATTTTTTTTTTTTTTAGGGGGCACCCCACTTTAAGTGAATCTGAGACTAGGCTATCGATATTTACCCCTTGCCTACTGGGCACTCTCACCCCCCTTCCTGCCCTGGCGCCAATTTTCAGCTTTCAGTGCTCTCACACTTTGAATGACAATTACGCAGTCATGCAACACTGTACCCATGCAACGTTTTTATCATGTTTTTTAAGACCGATAGAGCTTTCTTTTTGGTGGTATTTAATCACCACTGGGGTTTTTATTTTTTGCTAAACAAACTAAAAAAGGCTGATTAAAAAAAAAAAAAAAACACGCTTTTCATAGTTTCTGTTATTAATTATAATTACCGTATATACTCGAGTATAAGCCGACCCGAATATAAGCAGAGGCACCTAATTTTACCACAAAAAAACAGGGAAAACGTATTGACTCGAGTATAAGCCTAGGGTGAGAAATGCGCAGCTACTGTAAGTGGAAAAGACGGTCAACAATGCCCATTTTCAGCCTCACTGTGCCCATTTTCAGCTCACTGTGCCCATTTGCAGCCATAGGTCCCCCGAACTTCAAACTTGGTAGTTAAGGGTTCCCAGATGCCCCCTAGCTGCAGGTTTCTGGACCCAAAGGGCCCCAAAATGACTAGACATGTGCACAACAAAAAAATTTGTTTATTTTCGTTTTGTTTTTTTCGTTTCCGAAAAAAAATCGTTTATTTTCGTTTCGTTTTTTTCGTCTCCGTTGATTCGTAACGATTCGTACATTCGTAAGAGTTATTTTTCGTTGATTCGTTTTTTCGTTAGTTTAATTTTCGTTCATTCGTTTATTCGAAATTGGGACGCATTCGTAGTTATTCGTACATTCGTAACATTCGTAGATTTGTAATCGGAGCATAATTCATAATTTTATGTATTGTGTATGCTATTATTACATTTTAAGAATTTCGAAAAAAAAAAGTTACGAATCGAAAAAAAAAGTTACGAATCGAAAAAAAAGTTAAGAATCGAAAAAAAAAGTTACAAATCGGAAAAAAGTTACGAATGTACGAATTTTTTCGTTCAATTTAATCGAAGCACGTTAAGCAGCGCCATTGTAAGGGACACGGAAAATTACTAATTCAACAAAAAAAAAAGTTACGAAGTTTTTTCGGATTTTCTTCATTCGTACATTCGTTGTTTCTAATTAGTTTTTTTCGGATTTTCGTTGTTTTTCGGATTCGTTCGATTCGAACGATTCGTTAATCGGATTTGTTCGATTCGAACGATTCGTTCATTCGTGCGAAAACGAACGAAGGAAAAAAACGAAAAAAAAACGAAAAAAAAATAAACGAATTGCACATGTCTAGAAATGACATTGCTGCAGATGGACACAGTTGACCGAATTTGGGCCCCGTATCTCGGGGGCCCCTTGGTGCTAGGAACCCCAAATTTGGATATGTTGTAGTGCTAGTTCCAAGTGGCACCGAGATACGGGGCCCCAAAGTCAGTTCGGAAAATGTCATTTTCTATAGACCTCCTCTGTAGCTTAAAACATGCAACCTGTAGAATTTTTTAAGCTTCACCTATGGAGATTTTTAAGGATAAAAGTTTGTCGCTATTCCACGAGCGGGGCGCAATATTGAAGCGTGACCTGTTGGGTATCAATTTAATCGGCGTAACATTATCTTTCACAATATAAAAAAAATTGGGCTAACTTTACTGTTGTCTTATTTTTATTTTTTTTAAAAGTGCGCTTGTAAGACCGCTGCTCAAATACGGTGTGACAAAAAGTATTGCAATGATCGCCATTTTATTCTCTAGGGTGTTAGAAATTTTTTTTATAATGTTTGGGGAGTTCTAAGTAATTTTCAAAAAAAAAATATGTTTTTAACTTGTAAATAACACATCTCAAAAAGAGGCTTGGTCCTTAAGTTGTTAAACTGAACAGACTGACTGCTTTTCAAATGTCTCTTTTGCCGCGTACACACGGTTGGAATTCTCGTCGGAAAAAGCTCTGATGGTTTTCCCGTCGGAATTCCGACGGAATTTCGCTCAAACTGTCTTGCCTACACACGGTCACACCAAATTCCGACGGTCTGTAACACAGCAGCATAAAACACGTTCGACAGCACTATAAAAGGGAAGTTTAATGCTTCCGAGCATGCGTCGAATTGTTTCCGAGCATGCGTCGGAATTTTGCGTGTCGGAATTGCATACACACGATCGGAAAATCCGATAAAAAGGTTTTGCGTCGGAAAAATTGAGAACAGGTTCTCAATCCAAAGTCCGTCGGAAATTCCGACAGAAAAAGACCGATGGGCATACACATGATCGGAAAATCCGTTGAAAAGCTCCCATCGGACTGTTTCCATCGGAAATTCTGACCGTTTGTACACGGCATTATTAGTCTTTCTTTCTGGGTCAATTGTTGGGTTGAACGGCCACGGACTTCATAGACGGTGCCAGGGCTTGGTGGGAGATCTACAGCCATCTATCCTGTGATACTGAGATATTCGGCCAGTGATCGTCTGTGCAAGCGAAAGGCCTTGGCTGGGCTATAGCCACATGCCTTTTTTGCTTGCTATCCGGTAAGCAGGTTTTTCTTAAGGTGGCGGGGCACTTTCTGATTGGAATCACTGTGGTGCCACTGGGAAGAGGAGTTATTCCCTCCTAAATGTTGATCAATAACATGCCCGTTTCAATGAAGAATTCTCCTGCAATATTTATGACTATTTAGCGCAGCTTCCCTCATCTTTCTGTCTACTGTTGTGTGTATCTCACTTTAAGCTGCTGCTTTGTTTGTATTGTTTGTGTTGGTACACTAGTGCGGTTGACGTGGCCAAGATGGCGCTGTGAGTGGACGTCTGGAACGAGAGCTCCGCCGAGATCCTGGGCTTCTTATCTCCCCCGGCCACAAAAGGACTCTGATTTGAGGCAAAAACACCCACATGCACCGCCGCTCAGCCTGGGCATCACAAGGAAGGGGTAAGAGGCTTAAATTCCCCCCTGTGACTGAGGGACCGGCACCGGCCTGTGCAGATCGCGTGGAGGCCGGAGCGCGGTCCTTCACTAACATGGCATCCCAGACGAAGCAGGCAGGACAGCCCCCTCCTCCTCAGCCGGGTCTAGCTGATGTTCTTGCGGCTATTGCAAACTGCCAAACGTCCATCACTACTCTTACCACTAAGGTGGGTGCGGTGCAATTAGATGTGGGATTTATTAGACAGGACATGGACAAAATACGCTCCAGACTGACCACCGCTGAGCCATATGGAGGACACTGTTGAGCATCATGGTGCTGATCTCCGCGCCCTCCATACTAAAATTAGGGCCCTTGAGTATAAATCCGAAGATGCTGAAAATCGTAACAGGAGGAACAACCTCTGCATTGTTGGTATGGCAGAGGGGGTTGAGGGTCAGCGTCCGATGGTGTTTGTGGAGGAATTGCTCCATACTCTCCTGCCATCAGCTTAATTCTTGCCATTTTATGCTATTGAGTAAGCCCACCTCATCCCACCCAAGCCGGGTCCCCAGGGGGCCCCACCACGTACATTCATCCACAAGTTCCTGAACTTTAGGGATAGAGATGAGGTGCTCAGGGTGACCAGAGTGAAGGGGGAATTGCTATACCAAAACAACAAACACTAGCGCGGTTTCTTGCTTAATCAATGGAACTGGTGAGCTGCTGTTGTGGGAATCTACTATCTGCTGCCAGAAAGACTGAGCCCTTTAGGAACTGATCATACAGCCATCTGTTAACCCTTTTGCTGCTGGCAGGCTTGACTGGGACTATTCTAATGTGCACCTGTGGCACCATTCGGCCCCAACGCTAGCCGGCTGAAGAGTTAGGACTAAAGACTGTCCCTTTACAGCTACTACACAGCGACCATTACTTATTCCCTATGTCAGGAGGTACCTCTCAGGGCACATTGCACCATATCCTAGCCATTCTCCTAGAGTGCACTCTAGACTAGGTATTGTATTATTATTCACATTGCAGGTAAAAGAAAAAAAAAAGCAAACGTTTATACTCACCTAGGTTGATTTAGCATCGATCTGATGCTGCATCTGTCCCTCGACACATCTACACCGAGAACCGAGTGATCAAAGACTGCTGATTGCTGTTCTTGGACTTCAGTGAGCAGAGAACCTGTGACTGTCATTGCTCGGTCCCTGCAGCCCTCAGTGGAGCACCGGGCTGTGGAGAGGGCGGGAGAGGCAGGCCCAGACTCTCAGTGGCTCGATGAGAGGTTGACCCATCTGCCTGGTCCAGGCATCTGGGTGAATCCCAACATTAAAGTCGGGATCTCTCCAGAGTCTGGAGCGGCTGAGTGCCGTCAGCTGACAGCAGGCTTAAGAAGAGTGAAATGTTGTATCTGAATGCAGAGAAATCCAAGAACCAACTGGGCAAGCTGAAGGTAAAAAGTATCTTTAATTATTGACTCATCTGTAAGTATACTGGAAATTAAAGGGCCCACGCTGTGCCACTTCCCAATTCATGTGCATTGATAATATTACGCCTACACACTAAATACCGCAGCACAAAACAACAAAGCTACACTGTATGGTACACAATAATTACATGTTCAATGATTCGACACAGGTGTCTGAACTATATATATTGCAAAAAGCTTTCTTTGACAGTAAGAACCTGAGAGGAGCCTGATTAACTTCATATATCCATAATGACTTCATGGGGGGTAACTGTAGTAGATGGATGCTGAGGCTTAGTCAAAGTCAATACATCTCTTCCCTGCACTTAACTGTGCATGTCAGGTTTGTTTGACAACTTCTGTCTTTCATGAATCCATGCTGTCTGTTGCTGGAAAAAAATATTTTCAGCAACAGACAGCATGGATTCATGAAAGACAGAAGTTGTCAAACAAACCTGATTTCTTTTTATGAGGAGGTAAGTAAAACCTTGGACAGAGGGGTGGCTGTGGACCTGGTATACTTGGACAGAGGAGTGGCTGTGGATGTGGTACACTTGGACAGAGGGGTGGCTGTGGATGTGGTACACTTGGACAGAGGGGTGGCTGTGGATGTGGTATACTTGGACAGAGGAGTAGCTGTGGATGTGGAATTCTTTGGACAGAGGGGTGGCTGTAGATGTGGTATACTTGGACAGAGGGGTGGCTGTGGACGTGGTATACTTGGACAGAGGGGTGGCTGTGGACATGGTATACTTGGACAGAGGAGTGGCTGTGGATGTGGTATACTTGAACAGAGGGGTGGCTGTGGACATGGTATACTTGGACTGAGGGGTGGCTGTGGACGTGGTATACTTGGACAGAGGGGTGGCTGTGGACATGGTATACTTGGACAGAGGAGTGGCTGTGGATGTGGTATACTTGAACAGAGGGGTGGCTGTGGACATGGTATACTTGCACTGAGGGGTGGCTGTGGACGTGGTATACTTGGACAGAGGAGTGGCTGTGGATGTGGTATACTTAAACAGAGGGGTGGCTGTGGACATGGTATACTTGGACAGAGGGGTGGCTGTGGACGTGGTATACTTGGACAGAGGAGTGGCTGTGGATGTGGTATACTTGAACAGAGGGGTGGCTGTGGACATGGTATACTTGGACAGAGGGGTGGCTGTGGACGTGGTATACTTGAACAGAGGGGTGGCTGTGGACATGGTATACTTGGACAGAGGGGTGGCTGTGGACGTGGTATACTTGGACAGAGGGGTGGCTATGAATGTGGTATACTTGGACAGAGGAGTGGATGTGGTATACTTGGACAAAGGGGTGGCTGTGGACCAGGTATACTTGGACAGAGGGGTGGCTGTGGACGTGGAATACTTGGACAGAGGGGTGGCTGTGGACGTAGTATACTTGGACAGAGGGGTGGCTGTGGACGTACTATACTTGGACAGAAGGTCGGCTGTGGACATGGTATACTTGGACAGAGGGTGGCTGTGGACGTAGTATACTTGGACAGAGGGGTGGCTGTGGACGTGGTATACTTGGACAGAGGGATGGCTGTGGATGTGCTATACTTACTTGGACAGAGGAGTGGATGTGGTATACTTGGACAGAGGGGTGGCTGTGGATGTGGTATACTTGGACAGAGGGGTGGCTGTGGACATGGTATACTTGGACAGAGGGATGGCTGTGGACGTGGTATACTTGGACAGAGGGGTGGCTGTGGATGTGGTATACTTGGACAGAGGGGTGGCTGTGGATGTGGTATACTTGGACAGAGGGGTGGCTGTGGACGTGGTATACTTGGACAGAGGAGTGGATGTGGTATACTTGGACAGAGGGCTGGCTGTGGACGTGGTATACTTGGACAGAGGAGTGGCGGTGGACGTGGTATACTTGGACAGAGGGGTGGACGTGGTATACTTGGACAGAGGGGTGGCTGTGGACGTAGTATACTTGGACAGAGGGGTGGCTGTGGACGTAGTATACTTGGACAGAGGGTCGGCTGTGGACGTGGTATACTTGGACAGAGGGGTGGCTGTGGACGTAGTATACTTGGACAGAGGGGTGGCTGTGGATGTGGTATACTTGGACAGAGGGGTGGCTGTGGACGTGGTATACTTGGACAGAGGGGTGGCTGTGGACGTGGTATACTTGGACAGAGGGGTGGCGGTGGACGTGGTATACTTGGACAGAGGGGTGGCTGTGGACGTGGTATACTTGGACAGAGGGATGGCTGTGGACGTGGTATACTTGGACAGAGGGGTGGCTGTGGATGTGGTATACTTGGACAGAGGGGTGGCTGTGGACGTGGTATACTTGGACAGAGGGGTGGCTGTAGACGTGGTATACTTGGACAGAGGGGTGGCTGTGGACGTAGTATACTTGGACAGAGGGGTGGCTGTGGACGTAGTATATTTGGACAGAGGGTCGGCTGTGGACGTGGTATACTTGGACAGAGGGGTGGCTGTGGACGTAGTATACTTGGACAGAGGGGTGGCTGTGGACGTACTATACTTGGACAGAAGGTCGGCTGTGGACGTGGTATACTTGGACAGAGGGTGGCTGTGGACGTAGTATACTTGGACAGAGGGGTGGCTGTGGACGTGGTATACTTGGACAGAGGGATGGCTGTGGATGTGGTATACTTGGACAGAGGAGTGGATGTGGTATACTTGGACAGAGGGGTGGCTGTGGATGTGGTATACTTGGACAGAGGGGTGGCTGTGGACATGGTATACTTGGACAGAGGGATGGCTGTGGACGTGGTATACTTGGACAGAGGGGTGGCTGTGGATGTGGTATACTTGGACAGAGGGGTGGCTGTGGATGTGGTATACTTGGACAGAGGGGTGGCTGTGGACGTGGTATACTTGGACAGAGGAGTGGATGTGGTATACTTGGACAGAGGGCTGGCTGTGGACGTGGTATACTTGGACAGAGGGGTGGCTGTGGACGTGGAATACTTGGACAGAGTAGTGGCGGTGGACGTGGTATACTTGGACAGAGGGGTGGACGTGGTATACTTGGACAGAGGGGTGGCTGTGGACGTAGTATACTTGGACAGAGGGGTGGCTGTGGACGTACTATACTTGGACAGAGGGTCGGCTGTGGACGTGGTATACTTGGACAGAGGGGTGGCTGTGGACGTAGTATACTTGGACAGAGGGGTGGCTGTGGATGTGGTATACTTGGACAGAGGGGTGGCTGTGGACGTGGTATACTTGGACAGAGGGGTGGCTGTGGACGTGGTATACTTGGACAGAGGGGTGGCGGTGGACGTGGTATACTTGGACAGAGGGGTGGCTGTGGACGTGGTATACTTGGACAGAGGGATGGCTGTGGACGTGGTATACTTGGACAGAGGGGTGGCTGTGGATGTGGTATACTTGGACAGAGGGGTGGCTGTGGACGTGGTATACTTGGACAGAGGGGTGGCTGTGGACGTGGTATACTTGGACAGAGGGGTGGCTGTGGACGTGGTATACTTGGACAGAGGGGTGGCTGTGGACGTAGTATACTTGGACAGAGGGGTGGCTGTGGACGTAGTATATTTGGACAGAGGGTCGGCTGTGGACGTGGTATACTTGGACAGAGGGGTGGCTGTGGACGTAGTATACTTGGACAGAGGGGTGGCTGTGGACGTGGTATACTTGGACAGAGGGATGGCTGTGGATGTGGTATACTTGGACAGAGGAGTGGCTGTGGATGTGGTATACTTGGACAGAGGGGTGGCTGTGGATGTGGTATACTTGGACAGAGGGGTGGCTGTGGACGTGGTATACTTGGACTGAGGGGTGGCTGTGGACGTGGTATACTTGGACAGAGGGGTGGCTGTGGATGTGGTATACTTGGACAGAGGGGTGGCTGTGGACTTGGTATACTTGGACTGAGGGGTGGCTGTGGACGTGGTATACTTGGACAGAGGGATGGCTGTGGACGTGGTATACTTGGACAGAGGGGTGGCTGTGAATGTGGTATACTTAGACAGAGGAGTGGCTGTGGACGTGGTATACTTGGACAGAGGGGTGGCGGTGGATGTGGTATACTTGGACAGAGGGGTGGCTGTGGACATGGTATACTTGGACAGAGGGGTGGCTGTGGACGTGGAATACTTGGACAGAGGAGTGGCTGTGGACATGGTATACTTGGACAGAGGGGTGGACATGGTATACTTGGACAGAGGGGTGGCGGTGGACGTGGTATACTTGGACAGAGGGGTGGCTGTGAATGTAATATACTTGGACAGAGGGTCGGCTGTGGACGTGGTATACTTGGACAGAGGGGTGGCTGTGGACGTAGTATACTTGGACAGAGGGGTGGCTGTGGACGTACTATACTTGGACAGAGGGTCGGCTGTGGACGTGGTATACTTGGACAGAGGGGTGGCTGTGGACGTAGTATACTTGGACAGAGGGGTGGCTGTGGATGTGGTATACTTGGACAGAGGGGTGGCTGTGGACGTGGTATACTTGGACAGAGGGGTGGCTGTGGACGTGGTATACTTGGACAGAGGGGTGGCTGTGGACGTAGTATACTTGGACAGAGGGGTGGCTGTGGACGTAGTATATTTGGACAGAGGGTCGGCTGTGGACGTGGTATACTTGGACAGAGGGGTGGCTGTGGACGTAGTATACTTGGACAGAGGGGTGGCTGTGGACGTGGTATACTTGGACAGAGGGATGGCTGTGGATGTGGTATACTTGGACAGAGGAGTGGCTGTGGATGTGGTATACTTGGACAGAGGGGTGGCTGTGGATGTGGTATACTTGGACAGAGGGGTGGCTGTGGACGTGGTATACTTGGACTGAGGGGTGGCTGTGGACGTGGTATACTTGGACAGAGGGGTGGCTGTGGATGTGGTATACTTGGACAGAGGGGTGGCTGTGGACATGGTATACTTGGACTGAGGGGTGGCTGTGGACGTGGTATACTTGGACAGAGGGATGGCTGTGGACGTGGTATACTTGGACAGAGGGGTGGCTGTGAATGTGGTATACTTAGACAGAGGAGTGGCTGTGGACGTGGTATACTTGGACAGAGGGGTGGCGGTGGATGTGGTATACTTGGACAGAGGGGTGGCTGTGGACATGGTATACTTGGACAGAGGGGTGGCTGTGGACGTGGAATACTTGGACAGAGGAGTGGCTGTGGACATGGTATACTTGGACAGAGGGGTGGACATGGTATACTTGGACAGAGGGGTGGCGGTGGACGTGGTATACTTGGACAGAGGGGTGGCTGTGAATGTAATATACTTGGACAGAGGGTCGGCTGTGGACGTGGTATACTTGGACAGAGGGGTGGCTGTGGACGTAGTATACTTGGACAGAGGGGTGGCTGTGGATGTGGTATACTTGGACAGAGGGGTGGCTGTGGACGTGGTATACTTGGACAGAGGGGTGGCTGTGGACGTAGTATACTTGGACAGAGGGGTGGCTGTGGATGTAGTATACTTGGACAGAGGGGTGGCTGTGGACGTGGTATACTTGGACAGAGGGGTGGCTGTGGACGGGTTATACTTGGAGAGAGGGGTGGCTGTGGACATGGTATACTTGGATAGAGGGATGGCTGTGGACGTGGTATACTTGGATTTTGTCAAAGCGTTTGACACAGTTCCGCACACACGGCTCATGTGTAAGGTAAAGTCTACAGGCTTGGAAATATCAGTTTGAAAATGAATAGAAAACTGGACAGAATTCAGAGAGTCGTGGTTAATGATTCTTACTCTGAATGGTCTCAGGTTATCAGTGGTGTACCCCAAGGTTCAGTGCTGGGACCCTTACTTTTTAATATCTTTATAAATGATATTGGGTCTGGGATTAAAAGTACCATTTCTGTCTTTGCAGATGACACCAAGCTATGCAGTGGAATAACGTCCTTACAGGAGGTCTCCAATTTACAAGTTGACCTCAATGCTCTGTCTAATTGGGCGACTATGTGGCAGATGAGGTTTGATGTTGATAAATGTAAAGTTCTGAACTTGGGGGCTAAGAATATGCATCATACATACTAGGGGGAGTACAACTGGGGGGATCAATGGTGGAGAAGGATCTGGGGGGATCCGTAGTGGAGAAGGATCTGGGGGGATCCATAGTGGAGAAGGATCTGGGGGGATCCGTAGTGGAGAAGGATCTGGGGGGATCCGTAGTGGAGAAGGATCTGGGGGGATCCGTAGTGGAGAAGGATCTGGGGGTTTTGGTAGATCATAAACTCAATAATAGCATGCAATGCCAAGCTGCAGTTTCCAAAGCGGGCAAAGTTCTTTCTTGTATTGAGAGGGATGGACTCCAGAGAGAGAGATATTATCTGTACAAATCATTAGTAAGACCTGATCTGGAATATGCAGTTCAGTTTTGGGCTCCAGTTCACAAAAAGGATATCGGGGAACTGGAGAAAGTGCAGAGAAGGGCAACCAAGCTGATAAGAGGCATGGAGGAGCTCAGCTATGAGGAAAGATTAGAGGAACTGAATTTATTCTCTCTTGAGAAGAGGAGAATAAGGGGGGGATATGATCACCATGTAAAAAAATATAAGGGGTCTATATAGTGAACTTGGCGTTGAGTTATTCACTTTACGGTCAACACTGAGGACAAGGGGGCACTCTTTACGTCTAGAGCAAAAGAGATTTCATCTCCAAATACGGAAAGGTTTCTTCACAGTAAGAGCTGTGAAAATATGGAATAGACTCTCTCCAGAGGTGGATCTGGCCAGCTCGGTAGATTGCTTTAAGAAAGGTCTGGATTCTTTCCTAAATGTACAGAATATAACTGGGTACTGACATTTATAGGTAAAGTTGATCCATGGAAAAATCCGATTGCATCTCTGGGATCAGGAAGGTATTTTTTCCCCTGCTGTAGCAAATTGGATCCTGCTTTTCTGTTTTTTTTTTTCCGTCTTCCTCTGGATCAACTTTGGGTATAGGATTGGGTATATGGGATTGTATGATATATTTTTTTATTTATTTATTTTTATGGTTGAAATAGATGGACTTGTGTCTTTTTTTCAACCTGACTGACTATGTAACTATGTACTATCATCTACCCATAAGATGTACCTAGTGGAACTTTTTTTAGGGTATTTTAGATTTTTGTTGAGGGTTTGGATAAGTTTTGAAGTTTGGAGATGATGCAGGCATTGAATTGGCAACCCTGTTGGACTGGCCCTTCAGAGCATCCTCTGGTGAGCCCTCACCCCATGCAAATACAGTGCCACTGCGACACGTGCATTAAATGATAGTTTGCGATTTCAGTTTGCAAGGCCACATGGAAAGCCATGAGTATAGTTTGGGTGGGGTTGGTGTCTACAGTGGTAGGGTAGGGCACGGTGGGGTTAGAGTCAAGAGTGGTTTGGAGAGAAAAGGTCTGAATGTAGCCCTTTAGGAGAGTTAGAACCTCAACAGTTTGTAAAGCTACATGGGAAGCCATAGGTATAGCTGGGGTGGGGTTGGTGCCTACAGTCGTAGGGTAGGGTGGACTGGGGAAGAGTCAAGAGTAGTTTGGATAGAGGTCTGATTGGAACCCTTGAGAGAGATTTAGGCCCCTTAACAGTTCGTAAGGCTGCATAAGAAGCCATTGGTGTAGCTGGGGTGGGGTTGGTGCCTACAGTGTCAGGGTAATGTGGAGTGGGGGAAGAGTAAAGAGTAGTTTGAAGAGAGAAGAAGAGATCTGATTGTAGCCCTTGTGGGAGAGTTAGGTCCTTAACAGTTTGTAAGGCCACATGGGAAACCATAGGTATAGCTCGGGTGGGGTTGATGCTTACAATGTCAGGGTAAGGCAGAGGTGTAGAGTCAAGAGTAGTTCGAAGAGAAAAGAAGAGGTCTGGTTGGAGCCCTTTGTGGAAGAGCTAGGCCCTCAACAGTTCTTAAGACCACACGAGAAGCTTTGGGTGTAGCTGGAGTAGGGTCATTGCCTACAGTGTCAGGGTAGGACAGTGTCGGGGTAGGGTGGTGTGGGGAGGAGTCAAGAGTAGTTTAGATAGAGAAGAGGAGATCTGATCAGAGCCCTTGTGGAAGAGTACGAATCTCAACAGTTTGTAAGGCCATATGAAAAGCCATCAGTATAACTGGGGTGGTTTTGGTGCCTAGAGTGTCATGGTAGGATGGAGTGGGGAGGAGTCAAGAGTAGTTTAGATAGAGAAGAGGAGGTCTGATTGGAGCCCTTGTGGAAGAATTAGACCCTCAACAGTTCGTAAGGCCACATGAGAAGATATGGATGTAGCTTGGGTGGGGTTGTGCCTACAGTGTCAGAGTAGAGTGGAGTGGAGAGGATTAAAGATAGTTCTGGATAAAGAGGAGGTCTGATTGGAGCCCTCGTGGGAGAGTTAGGCCCTCAACAGTTTGTAAGGCCACGTGAGAAGCCATGGGTATAGGTGGGGATGGTGCCTACAATGTAAAGGAAGGGCAGAGTGGGGAAGAGTCCAGAGTAGTTTGGAGAGAGAAGAGGAGGTCTGAACATAGCCCTTGTTGGAGAGTTAGGACCTCAACACTTTGTAAGGCCACATGGGAAGCCACAGGTGTAGCTGGGGTAGGGTCACTGCCTACATTATCAGGGTAGGGCAGAGTGGGGGAAAAGTCAAGAGTAGCTTGGATAGAGAAGAGGAAGTCAGATCAGAACCCTTGTGGAAGAGTTAGGTCCTCAACAGTTTGTATAGCTACATGGGAAGCCATAGGTATACAGTAGCTTGGGTGGGGTGTACATTTATCTGACCGACAAAAGTTCTCCTTTAAAAGAGGGTTGGAATATGGGGAAATCTTTTTTGTTGATATTTGTTTTGGTCCCAATTTTTTTTTTCATTTAAAGTTCCATTTTAATTTCACCAGTGATAGCTCTGATTCATGCGCCTAGGTATATTTTTGATAGTTTTTTTAAAACAAATTGGTTGGTGGTCAGTGGCAAAAGCATCCCTTACATTGGTGGTCAGTGGGAAAAGTGTCCCTTACATTGGTGATCATTGGGAAGAATGCCCTTTACATTGGTGGTCAGTGGGATGAATGTTCCTTATATTGGTGGCCAGTGGGAAGAATGTCCCTTACATTGGTGGTCAGTGGGAAGAATGTGTCTTACACTGGTGGCCAGTGGGAAGAATGTTCCTTACATTGGTGGCCAGTGGGAAGAATGTTTCTTACATTGGTGGTCAGTGGGTAGAATGTTCCTTACATTGGTGGCCAGTGGGAAGAATTGCCCTTACACCGGTGGTCAGTGGGAAGAATGTTCCTTACATTGGTGATCAGTGGGAAGAATGTTCCTTACATTGGTTGTTAGTGGGCAGAATGCCTCTTACATTGATGACCAGTGGAAAGAATGCCCCTTACATTTGTGGCCAGTGGGAAGAATGTCTCTTACACTAGTGGTCAGTGGGAAGAATGTTCCTTACATTGGTGGTCAGTGGGAAGAATGCCCCTTACATTGGTGGCCGTTTGGGAAGAACGCTCCTTACATTGGTGGTCAGTGGGAAGAATGCTCCTTACATTGGTGGTCAGCGGGAAGAATGCTCCTTACATTGGTGGTCAGTAGTAAGAATGTTCCTTACATTGGTGGTCAGTGGGAAGAATGTTCCTTACATTGGTGGTCAGTGGGAAGAATGTTCCTTACATTGGTGGTCAGTGGGAAGAATTCTTACATTGGAGGTCAGTGGGAAGAATGTCTCTTACACTAGTGGTCAGTGGGAAGAATGTTCCTTACATTGGTGGTCAGTGGGAAGAATGCCCCTTACATTGGTGGCCGTTTCGGAAGAACGCTCCTTACATTGGTGGTCAGTGGGAAGAATGCCCCTTACATTGGTGGTCAGTGGGAAGAATGCCCCTTACATTGGTGGCCGTTTCGGAAAAATGCTCCTTACATTGGTGGTCAGTGGGAAGAATGCTCCTTACATTGGTGATCAGTGGGAAGAATGCTCCTTACATTGGTGGTCAGTGGGAAGAATTCTTACATTGGAGGTCAGTGGGAAGAATGCTGCAAGAGAAAAGGGCCACAGCAGTGGCAGCAGTCAATGCAGAAGCCTTAACTGGAACATAGACAAGGAATACAAGATAAAGAAGCTGCAGTGATCAAATCTGCTGGTTAAAATGCCTAAAAACTACGAGTTTAATACCATTTTAGGCTTTTTTATGGTACATAATTTTGAATATTTTATATCTTGTTCTATTAGATGATTGGTTCAGATGTAGAGGGAAAATTAGGCAAGAGGGGTTACCAAAAAACCCAATAAGGTTCTCCATCTCCTCTCCCTAATTTATTCTTCAATGGTGGAAGGGTTACCAGTGCACCTTATATGTGTGAATATCCGGTCGATCGCTATGAAGGTCAATGGTCCAGTATTCTTAAGGATTTACACCCAAACTTTCACAAAGTCTGGGAGCCCTGGACAAGCTACCGCTTTCCCATCCTTACCTCCGACTAGTCACGGTCCTTTATAGGTGTTGTCCGTCCCGGGCCCAAGTCTGTGATACCTTTTCCCCCCCTCTTGCTCCTCTCTCCTTTCTTGCTTTCCTCTCCCTTCCTTTTCTTATTCTTTGCTCTTCCTTTCTTTTACCAGGTGAGACTTGTCATTGGGGATTGTCACCCCCTTAGAGGACATCTTGGCAACAGTGTTGGTCATCTTACTTTAAAAAGTAATTAGTTAAGTTACAAATTACTTCTCCCAAAAAGTAATTGCGTTAGTAACTCGGTTACTACATTGGAAAAGTAATTAGTTACGCAGCAAAGTAACTGACTTTTTTTTTATATATTCTATACGTGTAACTAAGGGGCGGGTCTAGTATTACTGTAACCAAGGGGCGCATTTATTATTATTGTTATATATGGTGTAACCAAGGGGCTGCTCTATTATTACTCTAACCAAGGAGCAGATCTGTTATAGCGTGTAAGCATAGGGGGGGGGGGGGGGGCTATTATTATTATATCGTGTAAGGGGCGGGTCTATTATTATTATATCGTGTAAGGGGCGGGTCTATTATTATTATATCGTGTAAGGGGCGGGTCTATTATTATTATATCGTGTAAGGGGCGGGTCTATTATTATTATATCGTGTAAGGGGCGGGTCTATTATTATTATATCATGTAAGGGGCGGGTCTATTATTATTATATCGTGTAAGGGGCGGGTCTATTATTATTATATCGTGTAAGGGGCGGATGGCTACAGAAGAGGGCGAATGTTAAATGAATGGGCGGAGCTCGATATATAACAATAATAATAAATGCGCCCCTTGGTTACAGTAATACTAGACCCGCCCCTTAGTTACACGGTAGACGCCCCTTGCAGAGTAGCACGAGCATCAGGAGCGTGCGGCAACGCCTCGTACAATTACATGTTAACTGCGCGGTGTAGAGTTCACTCAGAGCCGTTTAGGTTCGGCAATTTTCGGAAGCTCCGTAGTCCTTCGTACTGCGCAAGCCCTGCGCCTGCGCAGTACAGGGGGTCCTTATCCAGCGGGGGAACTTTTTCGGCAGGACACCGGAATTACACTACTGCCATCTAGTGGCGGTAGATGTAATTGGGGTAACTAAGCCAAAGTAATGGGAACTGAGTTACCATGAGGGGAAAAGTAATCAGTTAGATTACTCGTTACCCTCTAAAGTAACTGCGTTATGTAACTCAGTTTATTTTAACTCAGTTACTTACATCACTGCTTGGCAATAATAGAAATGTTTGCTTTGACTTCCCTACTGGTCCTCCTTAGTTTTGGCTAGTCCTTTGCTGATATAATATTATACATTGTCTATTTGTACTTGTTCTTAAATGTGACTTTTTAGCTCCGCCCCTGTGTGGGCAAACCGTGAGCTTGTTATGTTTACTTTGAAAATTCAAGAAAAATATTGAAACAGAAAGTCTGCACGCCCACATCCTAACATATTTCCTGCGCTGGGGGCTTGAAGCGGAGGCCTTTTGGACAAGTTAAATCAGTCTTGCACAGTTGTAGCGGCTCCTCTGCTGGACTGAAATTTCTTCCTTTGATTTTACTGCACACTGTGAGCTTCTCACCATGTGCATTAGAAGCTGCAGCAAGAAGCATTATCTAGGCCTTACGTCCCCAGCCTGAGTGTCCTCGGCCCGCCCCCTCTCATTCATTGGACTTCAGTTCAGGGCCCCAGTGCAAGAAACCATGAAGCCCCCCGTTTCAAAAAAGCATGATTTTGATACATTTTCTTTCCAGGGATCAGTCCACCACGGGTGGGTGTGTGGGGGTGGGAGGGTGGGATCAGTCCACTGCAGGTGTTGAAGTAGTGGCAGAGGTGGGGGGTGGGATCAGTCCACTGATGGTGGGGGGGGGGGGAGTGGGATCAGTGGCAGTTGCAGGGCTGGCTCGAGACATTGTGCTGCCTGGGTCCATAATGAAATGCTGCCCCCCCCCCCCAAAAAAAATTAAATGACATACCATTTAGTTCAATACCAAGGGGCAAGCTATGGCAGAATTGCGACAGGCTAGGGTAGTATATGGACAGGCTAAAGCAGTATGGGGCAGGCTAGGGTAGTATATGGACAAGCTAGGGCAGTATATGGGCAGGCTGGGATAGTATATAGACAGGCTAGGGTAGTATATGGACAGGCTAATGCAGTATAGGGGCAGGCTGGGATAGTATATAGACAGGCTAGGGTAGTATATGGACAGGCTAATGCAGTATAGGGGCAGGCTTGGGTAGTATATAGACAGGCTATGGTAGTATATGGACAGGCTAGGGCAGTATAGGGGCAGGCTGGGGTAGTATATAGACAGGCTAGGGTAGTATATAGACAGGCTAGGGTAGCATATAGACCGGCTAGGGTAGCATATAGACAGGCTAGGGTAGTATATGGACAGGCTAGGGTAGTATATAGACAGGCTAGGGCAGTACAGTATAGGGGCAGGCTGGGGTAGTATATAGACAGGCTAGGGTAGTATATAGACCGGCTAGGGTAGCATATGGACAGACTAGGGTAGTATATGGACAGGCTAGGGTAGTATATGGACAGGCTAGGGTAGTATATAGACAGGCTAGGGTAGTATATGGACAAGCTAGGGCAGTATATGGGCAGGCTGGGATAGTATATAGACAGGCTAGGGTAGTATATGGAAAGGCTAGGGCAGTATAGGGGCATGCTGGGGTAGTATATAGACAGGATAGGGTAGCATATAGACAGGCTAGGGTAATATATGGACAGGCTAGGGCAGTATAGGGGCAGGCTAGGGTAGTATATAGACAGGCTAGGGTAGCATATAGAAAGGCTAGGGTAGTATATGGACAGGCTAGGGTAGTAAATGGACAGGCTAGGGTAGTATAAGGACAAGCTAGGGTAGTATAGGGACAGGCTAGGGTAGTATATAGACAGGCTAGAGTAGTATATAGACAGGCTAGGGTATCATATAGACAGGCTAGGGCAGTACAGGGGCAGGCTGGGGTAGTATATAGACAGACTAGGGTAGTATATAGACAGGCTAGGGTAGCATATAGACAGGCTAGGGTAATATATAGACAGGCTAGGGTAGTATATAGACAGTCTAGGTAGTATATGGACAGGCTAGGGTAGTATATGGACAGGCTAGGGTAGCATATAGACAGGCTAGGGTAGTATATAGACAGGCTAGGGTAGTATATAGACAGTCTAGGTAGTATATGGACAGGCTAGGGTAGTATATAGACAGGCTAGGTAGTATATGGACAGGCTAGGGTAGTATATGGACAGGCTAGGGTAGTATATGGACAGGCTAGGGTAGTATATGGACAAGCTAGGGCAGTATATGGGCAGGCTGGGATCGTATATAGACAGACTAGGGTAGGGTTACCACCTGATTCACCAGGGAAGGCAAAATCTAAGAAGATTAAAGGTCAGTTTTAATGTAAATGCATTTCACTGTGTATTAAGCTGTTTGCCTTTAAAACGACTTTATTTTGAATAAAAGGTGTAATTAAAACAGTGCTGGAGGGTCATATGCAGCCCCTGGGTTGGTGGGTGGGCACCAGCTGTATACCAAGCAGAAAAATCCAACCTGCCTAGAAAATATCAAAATATTTCCCCTTTTGCCCCATCAGCTAGTAGTGTTTGTAGTCACAGGTAGGATTATGTCTACACCACTCCTGCCTTTAAAGCCAAATTTCAGCAAAATACACAGACAAAATATATATATATATATATAAGGGAACTGTTTTACTTGTCAAAAGAGTTGTATTTACGTCCATCCGGTTCTGAGATTTAAACAGCTCTGCCCAACACAGCACAACCCTGTTTGGCAGATATGGGGACCAGTGGCATAACAATAGCCATAGCAGCCCATGTGGCTGCTATGGGACCTGGGATAGGAGGGGGGGGGGGGGGGCCCGGGGGGGGGGGGGGGAGGGGGCGGGGGGGGGGGGGGGGGGCCCTTTAGGGTGACTATTAGGGGAAAAAAAATTGTGAAGCATCCAGTATGGGACTGTCAAATCTCTGGGTCGTATAGTTCAGTGGATCTCAACCTTAGTAAGACCGGGGCCCGATAAAACCATCCAAAAAATACAATAAAATATAAGAATGCAAGAGAATAGCCCCTAAATTATTGGTGTCAGTGGGCTTGTGACCCCCAGGAGAGAATAGCGCCCCAAATAAATGGTGTCAGTGGGATTGTGGCCCCAAAGAGAGAATATCTTCCAATTTATTGGTGTCAGAGGGCTTGGGGCCTCCCAGTTGAGAATAGCTCCCCAAATGAATGGTGTCAGTGGGCTTGTTACCCCCAGGAGAGAATAGCTCCCCAAATAAATGGTGTCAGTGGGATTGTGGCCCCCAAGTAGAGAATAGTTCCCCAAATGAATAGTGTCAGTGCGTTTTTGGGCCTCAAGAAGAGAATAGTGTCCCAAATGAATGGTGCCAGTGGACTTATGGCCCCCAAATTAATTAATTAATTAAATTGCCCAAATTAACAATGTTAGTGGGATTGTCCCCCCCCCCCCCCCAGGAAAGAATAGCTCCCCAAATAAATGATGTCAGTGGGATTGTGGTCCCCATGAGAGAATAGCTCCCCAAATTGGTGGTGTCGGTGGGATTGTGGCCCCCAGGAGAGAATAGCTCCCCAAATTAATGCTGTCAGTGGGCTTGTGGCCCCCAGGGGAAAACAGCCCCACAGACCCACAGTTGGGGCAAGAAAATAGCCGGGGCCCGATAAAACCTTCCAAAACCTTCCATGCCCCAACAGTTAAAAAAACTTTTATAACCATACAATAAAATATGAGAATGCAAGAGAATAGTCCATAAATTATTGGTGTCAGTGGGCTTAAGGCCCCCCAGTAGAGAATAGCTCCCCAAATGAATGGTGTCAGTGGGCTTGTGGATCCCGATAAAGAAAAGCACCCCAAATAAATGGTGTCAGTGGGCTTTTGGCCCTTAGTAGAGAAATAGCGCCCCAAATAAATGGTGTCAGTGGGCTTGTGTTCGCCAAGAAGAGAATAGCTCCCCAAATGAATGGTGCCAGTGGGATTGTGGCCTCCAGGAGAGAATAGCTCCCCAAATGATTGGTGTCAGTGGGCTTGTGACCCCCAGGAGAGAATAGCTCCCCCAAAAAACTGTGTCAGTGGGATTTTGGACCCCAAGTAGAGAATAATTCCCCAAATAAATGGTGCCAGTGGACTTGTCGCCCCCCAGAAGAGAATATCTTCCCAAATGAATGGTGTCAGTGGGTTTTTGACCCCCCCCCCCCCAAGGAGTGAATAGCTCCCCAAATGAATGGTGTCGGTGGGCTTTTGCCCCCCCCCCCCCGGAAAGAATAGCTCCCCAAATTAATGCTGTCAGTGGGCTTGTGGCCCCCAGGGGAAAACAGCTCCACAGTTCATTGGTGTCAGTGGGATTGTGGCCTCCAGGGGAAAATAGCTCCTCCAATTTTGGTGTCAGTGAAATAGTAGCCCCCAAGAGGAAAACAGACCCAAAGTTCATTGGTGTCAGTGGGATAGTGCCTCCCAGGAAAGATTGGCCCCTCATACCTTTGGTGTAAGTGGGATAATGCCCCCCCCAAGGGCAGAATGACCCAAATCATTGGTTTCATTGGTGGTAGTTACCTTAGGACAGGAACCATCGCAGACCACAGATGAGTATAGTGCACTGCCTGCCAGTACTCTTCTACTGGCATCTTTCATAGCACAGTGGCACCAAAATTATTTTGGATCCGGACAGGTGCAGCTCAATCCATCCACAGAGTGACCTCAGCCTGGGTACTCTCATTCATAAAAAGTAGTAGTAGTACCCCGGCTTTTTAAGTGACTCCAGTCGACCTGTCTGAGCCTGCAAGGACAGCAATAGCTGTCAGAACAAACAAGAAGTCACAGCATGGCTGGAGGGGGGAAGTGACCCAGTGGACAATGGCTAGGTGGTTGAGTCAAAGATCCCCCTCGGTGTGGGAAAACGCAATTTTAGCAGTATAGATGTGTCTGCTACAGATTGAAATTATCCCTGTATGGCTAATGCAGTCCCGATCCCAGAGTTTCTCCTCTGTATATCCCTGTATGTCTAATGCAGTCCCAATCCCAGAGTTTCTCCTCTGCTATAACCCTGTATGTCTAATGCAGTCCTAATCCCAGAGTTTCTCCTCCCCTATATCCCTGTATGTCCAATGAAGTTCCAATCCCAGAGTTTCTCTTCTGCTATATCCCTGTATGTCTAATGCAGTCCCAATCCCAGAGTTGTCCCTCTACTATAGCCCTGTATGTCTAATTCAGTCCCAATTCCAGAGTTTTCCCTCTACTATAGCCCTGTATGTCTAATGCAGTACCAATCCAAGAGTTTCTCTTCTGCTATATCCCTGTATGTCTAATGCAGTCCCAATCCCAATGTTTCTCTTCTGCTATATCCCTGTATGTCTAATGCGGTCCAAATTCCAGAGTTTCTTCTCTGCTATATCCCTGTATGTCTAATGCAGTCCCAATCCCATAGTTTCTCTTATGCTATATCCCTGTATGTCTAATTTAGTCCCAATCCCAGAGTTTCTCCTCTCCTATATCCCTGTATGTCTAATTCAGTCTCAATCCCAGAGTTTCTCTTCTGCTATAACCCTCTATGTCCAATGAAGTCCCAATCCCAGAGTTTTTCCTCTACTAGACCCTGTATGTCTAATGCAGTCCCAATCCCAGAATTTCTCCTCTGCTATATCCCTGTATGTCCAATGAAGTCCCAATACCAGAGTTTCTCTTCTGCTATATCCCTGTATGTCTAATGCAGTCCTGATCCCGGAGTTTCTTCTCTGCTATAACCCTGTATGTCTAATGCAGTCTCAATCCCAGAGTTTCTCCTCTGCTATAACCCTGCATGTCTTTTTTCCTATAATGTAGAACCAAAATAATTAGGAAGTGCGGCTGTCCCAGAATTGTAGAGATACAGATTAGCACAGGAACATTTCAGCATTGTGTTTTCTGAATCAAATATAAGAAGTTGGCTCTTGTTTTGACCCACAGGTGCCCACCTGACACTGGAATACCAGTTGGCATTAGATACTTTAACAGTGCTCGATTGATTTTAAACTTTCAACTTTTGTTGGGTCTGGTGGTGCCTGCAGGGCCACCCACGGCTCGAATTCTGGCCAATTTAGCAGGTGTCGGATGAAATTTGACCCGTCTATGGGGGTCTCTAGAGACTGAGGCCTTCTTTCATCAGAATGGTAGAAATCAGTGCTAACTCAGATCCTTTAAAATGCTACCAGTACTGGTTGTTAAGTCCATAAGTACCAAAGGGTCAAATGCTGCCCCAGGCCACAAGTTGGACCCCAGGGCTGTATGTACTGCTTGCCTTCTCTTGTTTTCCTACAGCATGCCTGGCACACATATACACATCAGCTGTCAGTGCTATGTTCCCTTTATAATAGGATTTGAATGCTTTTCATGGATAAGCCCCTCAGATATCCCCCCTGGCCTGGCTATGATCTCAGAGGCCTTGGCATTTCAATTGGACAGGAGAGTCATGACCAGCTGCCTCCATAGAAGGGTCATTCCAGAGCACAGGAGGTTATGTCTGTGCAGAGGGAGGTCTATGTGATGCTTGCCTTCTTTGGCGGTGACAAAAGCCATAATGGTGGGTGCGTACCTCCTACCTCTGTATACGCTACTGGCCTTTGTTGGCGGTGACAAAGGCCATAATAGTTGATGCCTACCTCTGCCAAGGGCTGTAGTAATGCTTGCCTTCAATGTTGGTTACAAAGGCTGTAATAGTGGATGTCTACCTCTGCCAAGGGCTGTATGTTCTGCTTGCCTTGAAACTTGGTGACAAAGGCTGTAATAGTGAATGCCTAATTCTGCCAAGGATTGTACCTGCTGCTTACCTTCAATGTTGATGACAAAGGCCATAGCAGTGGATGTCTACCCCTGCCAAGGGCTGTATGTGCTGTTTGCCTTCAAAGTTGGTGAAAATGTCTATAATGGTGGATGTCTACCTCTGCCATGGGCTGTATATGCTGCTGCCTTTAATGTCAGTGACAAAGGCCATAATGGTGAATGCCTATCTCTGCCAAGGGCTGTGTGTGCTGATTGACTTCAGTTTTGGTAACAAAGGTCGTAATCCTGGATGCCTATCTCTACCAATGGCTGTATGTGCTGCTGCCTTCAATGTTGATGACAAAGGCCCTAATGGTGGATGCCTTTCTCTGTCAAGGGCTATATGTACTGCTTGCCTTCAATGTTGGTGCCAAAGACTGTAATAGTGGATGCCTATCTCTACCAAGGTCTGTATGGAATGCTTGCTTTCATTATTGGTGACAAAGGCCATAACGTTGGGTGCTTATCTCTGACAAGGGCTGTACATGCTGCTTGCCTTCAGTGTTGGTGACAAAGGCCATAGCAGTGGATGTTTTCCTCTACCAAGGGCTGCACATGCTGCTTGCCTTCAGTGTTGGGGACAAAGGCCATAACGGTGGATGCCTACCTCTGCCAAGGACTTTAGTGGTGCTTGCCTTCAGTGTCGGTGACATTGACCATAGCAGTGGATGTTTACCTCTACCAAGGGCTGCACATGCTGCTTGCCTTCAATGTTGGTGACAAAGGCCTTAACGTTGGATGCCTACCTCTGCCAAGGGCTGTAGTGATGCTTGCCTTCAGTGTCGGCGACAAAGGCCGTAGCAGTGAATGCCTACATCTGCCAAGGGCTGAACATGCTGCTTGCCCTCAATGTTGGTGACAACAGCCATAATGTTGAATGCCTATCTCTGCCAAGGGCTGTATGTGCTGCTTCCCTTTAATGTTGGTGACAAAGGCCATAATGGTGGATGCCTACCTGTGCCAAGGGCTGTAGTGATGCTTGCCTTCAGTGTCTGTGACAAAGGCCGTAGCAGTGGATGCCTACCTCTGCCAAGGGCTGCACATGCCGTTTGCCCTCAATGTTGGTGACAACAGCCATAATGTTGAATGCCTATCTCTGCCAAGGCCTGTATGTGCTGCTTGCCTTCAATGTTGGTGACAAAGGCCAAAATGTTGGATGCCTACCTCTGCAAAGGGCTGTACGTGCTGCTTGCCTTCAATGTTGGTGACAAAGGCCATAACGTTGGATGTCTACCTTTGCCAGGGGCTGTACATGCTGCTTGCCTTCAATGTTGGTGACACTGACAAAGGCCATAACGCTGGATGCCCATCTCTGCCAAGGTCTGTACGGCTGCTTGCCTTAAATGTTGGTAACAAAGGCCATAACGTTGGATGTCTAGCTCTGCCAAGGGCTGTACGTGCTGCTTGCCTTCACTGTCAGTGACAAAGGCCGTAGCAGTGGATGCCTACCCCTTGGTTCTCATGCAGCATGCTTGGCACACACACCAGCTGTCAGTGCCACGTCCCCTTTATTATACAATCTGGATGCCTTTCTCGGAGAAGCATGTTAGATACCCCCCCCCCCCGCCCGGCCCGGCTGCGATCTCCAAGGCCTTGGCATGCCAAGTGGGTATTACAGCCATAACCCAGCAGCCCCCACAGGGGGGGTTCACTGTAGCCCACAGGGGGCTATGTCTGTGCAGGGGGGGGGTTAACAGAAGCTGCAGTAACACATGAAATAGAAAGGCCTGCGTCTCAAATGAAGCTTTTATGTACCTGCAACAACAATACTGCCTTAGACAATGGCCAGGCATAGGACCGTCATCGCACACAAAGGAGGCCTGGAGCCTCTTCTGGGTTCAATAGCCTCACAATCTGCCTCCTTACACAAAGGTGCAGTAACCCTTTCGCAGCTAGAAAGCTTGGACCACCAACAAGGCCCTTCTGGTGGAGAAAGGGTGAAGGCTAGGGGCAGCGGACAGAAGCCCCCCTCCTAAGCTACCATTAGAGGTGTTTGATGAAGTGGCGAATAAGATGGTGTTCAACCTGAATTCCCCATTACTGTATGGCTACACCACCCCTCCTGCCATTTGTGGAGTGACAGACGGAATAAAGGATGGTAGACATGACTGCCTGGAGATACGGAGAGTGCAGGGTAGATGGAGAAAACGATGGAGAGTGGGGGGGAGGGGGGGATGCCCAGGCATACACATCGTAGAGTGATACGGTAACCATCCCTATAGGAGAGGTGGTCTACGAGGAACGAGAGATATCATTAGACAGGAGACGGGGTGGGGGGGGGGGGGGAGACGGACGGACACACAGATGGGAAGAGCCTGTCCCTCTTGACCCCCTCCAGGTATGTGACAAGCGACGCAGGAAATGATCCCAGCCTTACCTGCTCGGCTGCTGGGCGTTAGCGGTGACCCAGCTGGAGATGGCACCAGGAAACGGTCTGTCAGGGGTGCCTGTCTGATTTTTCCTTCCAGGCCACTCCAGCAAAAGGGAACCAGCCATCTTCTACATGGTGGGGAGGGGGAGGCAGGGAGCGAAGGATAGAGATGGAGAAGGGAGGGAGGGTGGTGGTGGTGGTGATGGTGGGGAGGGATGCTGATGGTGGGGAGGTATCCGCCTCTAGTTGCCATGGATACAGGAGCCGGATGACTTGTCGGCTCCGGATGTTCACAGGGATAGGGCTCCATCCCTCCCCTGCTCCCAGCTGACATCATTCAGAAAGCTGCACTGGGTCTGGGTACAGAGGACGCTCCATTAATCTGTCTCCTTTCTCAGCCTTGCCGGCCTGGACGTATCGGCTTTGGAAGCGGAAAGGCTTTGATTCCACAGATTCGTCATCCCGCGCGTCGCCTTCCTTAACGAGAGAAATGTCATTCATTACCTCCGAGTCCCCGCAGAGCATCACCAGGAGTCCTGCAGAGCATCCCAGCTAATCTTTAATCCATTGAGTCCTCTCTGCCCGGGTCGGAGAGCAACAAATATTGGTGTAGAGCCCTTTCTGATCGCTCCTGCCGGACGGCCGTATGGAATATTAAACCTGGGGCGTCGGATAGGTGTCCTTGAGACAAGAAGGCTTCCCTTAGGATATAGCATGGGATATCAGGATATAGCATAGGATATAAGGATATAGTATGTGATATAAGGACATACTGTAGCATGAGATATAAGGATATAGCATGAGATATAAGGATATAGCATGGGATATCAGGACATAGCATGAGATATAAGGATATAGCATGAGATATAAGGATATAGCATGGGATATAAGGACATACTGTACCATGGGATATAAGGATAATGCATGGGATATCAGGACATAGCATGGGATATCAGGACATAGCATGAGATATAAGGATATAGCATGGGATATCAGGACATAGCATGAGATATAAGGATGTAGCATGGGATATAAGGATATAGCATGGGATATAAGGAGATATAGCATGGGATATCAGGATATACTGTAGCATGAGATATAAGGATATAGCATGGGATATCAGGATAATGCATAGGATATAAGGATATACTGTAGCATGGGATATCAGGATATAGCATGGGATATATGGATATAGAATGGGATATGAGGATATAGCATGAGATATACAAGTATGGCATGGGGTATGAGGATATAGCATTATATATCACGATATAGCATTGGATATGAGGATATAGCATGGGATATCAGGATAGAGCATGTAATATCAGGATATAACTTGGAATATGAGGATTTAGCATGGGATATCAGAAGCTAGCAAAGGATCTGAGGATATGCCATGGAATATCAGGATATAGCATGGGATATCAGGATATAGTATGGAACATAAGGATATAGCATGTGATATCAGGATAAAGCATGTGATATCAGGATAAAGCATGTGATATCAGAATATATCATGGGATATCAGGAGATAGTGTGGAATGTAAGGATACAGCATGTGATAGCAGAATATATCACGGGATATCAGGAGATAGTATGGGATATCAGGACATAGCATGGGATGTCAGAGTATAGCAAGGAATATAAGAATATAGTATGGGATATGAGGATATAGTATAGAATAGGAGAAAATGGCATGGGATATGAGGATATAATATGGGATATCAGGACATAGCATGGGATATGAGGATATAATATGGGATATCAGGATATAATATGGGATATCAGGACATAGCATGGGATATCAGGATATAATATGGGATATCAGGACATAGCATGGGAAATCAGGATATAGCATGGGATATCAGGATATAATATGGGATATCACAATATATCATTGGATATAAGGACATAGCATGAGATATCAGGATCTTAGCTTGGAATAAATCTCTGGCTGGACCATTACATTTTTATTTGCCGTTTTCATCTCGCCGGGTGACCACCATGGCTGCTTCCATAAATACAGCGGAGAAATGAGCGTAGACAGGAATGGACCGAGGAGACAGTGGAAAACCTTAAGGGGTGAAGAAGCTTCCACATGATCCCCTCCCCCCCTGCTGGTCCCAATCAGCTGCAGGCGGGAATTTCCCCACCCCAGAGCTTCACATAACAAAAAGGGGACGGGGCTGCTGGTGACATCACCATCCTAATATGGTCATATGTATAATATAGTCCTATATGTGACCATATTAGGATGATGATGATGTCACCAGCAGCCCCACCCCTTTGTTATGTGCAGCTCTGGGGTGGGGAATCTCATTTGGCCAGCAGGGAAGGAATCATGTGACAGCTTCCCGTGCATCCCAGCCATGGGGGGGGGGGGGGCTGCACCACCCTAGCTCCACAGGGCCCCCTGGACTAAAAGTTGGGCACCGGGGCTCTACAGGCTCTGAAGGAAAGGATGACCATACACTATACAATCTGATTGTACAATCTCCCTAACAATGACCATGACATTACTTCCTGGAATCCATCTGCCCTTAGCTTAGGCATGCAGGTAGGAGGGTGTGCTTAGCTGAGGAAGCCCCTCCTCCCGAGTACAGTGATGCAATCTGATTGTACAATCTACTTAAAGATGACCATTCACTGTACAATCTGATTGTACAATATGACCATTCACTATACAATCTGATTGTACAATCTCCATAACGCTGGCCATACATTATACAATCTGATTGTAGAATCTCCTTAATGGTGGCCATACATGTAATGATCTGATCTTCAGGCTGGGTTCACACTATTGCGAATTGGATTAGGTTTCCACCGCATTCCAATTCGCATAGCAGGAGATTGTGACGGGCTCGCTATGGAGACGGTTTACACATCTCCGCAGGGTCTCCGGGGCGAATTGCGCAGGAGTCCTGTGTGTCTTTTGGTCCATTTCAGGTCCAAATTCGAGCTGAAATCAGACCTGAAACGGTGATTGGAGACGCTCCGGAGCCCTGCTGGGACATGCTGAGTTCTCCAGTGTGAACCCAATTGATTTTAATGAAAATTATCCTGATCTGGACGGGTAAATCGAAATGTAGGAAAGTAGATCATTCGATCTGTTCATTGAATGTTGTGTGCATCGAACGATCTTTTTAGATGTTCCAGTTATAGTTCTGAAATTGTTCACCGATAGGATGACCATGCACCATACAATCTGATTGTACAATCTTCTTTAGGTTCACAGTCAACTATACAGTGCAAAAGCCTTCCTGATCACATAATAATTAGATCTGTTCAGCTTTGTCCTCGTATTATATGGTTTTGCTAACGCTAAATGAGATTGTACGATCAGATTGTATAGTGTATGGTCAGCTTTACATTACATGGCTGTTGGTCGATCTACAGGAGTATAGTGTATGCTTAAATCTGCATCATGCATGATGTATGTGTGTGTGGGAGGGGGGGGGGGCAAAGGGGTGGAGATTACGTTCTATAGGATACCCGAAAGGTTCACTCACAATGGCCCGGAGTGTGCACGGTCCATGATGGTCACTTTTACATTTCTTCAGTTATTTCCTGGTTTCATGGAAGTCTTCATGTGGAGGAGGGGCATTCTCCGCTAAGCACACCCTCCTACTTGATTGCCTGAGCTAAGGGCAGATGGATTCCTAGAAGTAAATGCAACATGGATCATCTGCCCTTACTCAAGATGGCCAGGGCTAGAAATGCTGGGGGGGGGGGGGGGTTTCAAAGGGATTTCTCAACAACATAACGAATGGAGGGTGGGATGGATGGAGGAGTGGAAGGATGGATGGAGACATGGATGGATGGGGGAGTGGAAGGATGGATGGAGACATGGAAGGATGGAGGAGTGGAAGGATGGATGGAGACATGGATGGAAGGAGGAGTGGAAAGATGGATGGAGACATGGATGGATGGGGGAGTGGAAGGATGGATGGAGACATGGATGGATGGAGGAGTGGAAGGATGGATGGAGACATGGATGGATGGAGGAGTGGAAGGATGGATGGAGACATGGATGGATGGGGGAGTGGAAGGATGGATGGAGACATGGATGGGGGAGTGGAAGGATGGATGGAGACATGGATGGATGGAGGAGTGGAAAGATGGATGGAGACATGGATGGATGGAGGAGTGGAAGGATGGATGGAGACATGGATGGGGGAGTGGAAGGATGGATGGAGACATGGATGGTTGGAGGAGTGGAAAGAGGGATGGAGACATGGATGGAGGCATGGATGGATGGAGGAGTGGAAGGATGGATGGAGACATGGATGGATGGAGGAGTGGAAGGATGGATGGAGACATGGATGGATGGGGGAGTGGAAGGATGGATGGAGACATAGATGGATGGAGGAGTGGAAGGATGGATGGAGACATGGATGGATGGGGGAATGGAAGGATGGATGGAGACATGGATGGATGGGGCAGTGGAAGGATGGATGGAGACATGGATGGATGGGGGAATGGAAGGATGGATGGAGACATGGATGGATGGAGGAGTGGAAGGATGGATGGAGACATGGATGGATGGGGGAATGGAAGGATGGATGGAGACATGGATGGATGGGGCAGTGGAAGGATGGATGGAGACATGGATGGATGGGGGAATGGAAGGATGGATGGAGACATGGATGGATGGAGGAGTGGAAGGATGGATGGAGACATGGATGGATGGGGGAGTGGAAGGATGGATGGAGACATGGATGGATGGAGGAGTGGAAGGATGGATGGAGACATGGATGGATGGGGGAGTGGAAGGATGGATGGAGACATGGATGGATGGAGGAGTGGAAGGATGGATGGAGACATGGATGGATGGGGGAGTGGAAGGATGGATGGAGGAGGGTGGAGGAGGGGCATTCTCCGCTAAGCACACCCTCCTACTTGATTGCCTTAGCTAAGGGCAGATGGATTCCTAGAAGTAAATGCAACATGGATCATCTGCCCTTACTCAAGATGGCCAGGGCTAGAAATGCTGGGGGGGGGGGGGGGGTGGGGGGGGGGGGGGGGGGTTTCAAAGGGATTTCTCAACAACATAACGAATGGAGGGTGGGATGGATGGGGGAGTGGAAGGATGGATGGAGACATGGATGGATGGAGGAGTGGAAGGATGGATGGAGACATGGATGGAGGGGGGAGTGGAAGGATGGATGGAGACATGGATGGATGGGGAAGTGGAAGGATGGATGGACACATGGATGGATGGAGGAGTGGAAGGATGGATGGAGGCCAGGGCTAGAAATGCTGGGGGGGTGTTGTTTTTTAAAGTGATTTCTCAACAACATAACGAATGGAGGGTGGGATGGATGGGGGAGTGGAAGGATGGAAGGAGACATGGATGGAGGAGTGGAAGGATGGATGGAGACATGAATGGATGGAGGAGTGGAAGGATGGATGGAGACATGGATGGATGGAGTGGAAGGATGGATGGAGACATGGATGGATGGGGGAGTGGAAGGATGGATGGAGACATGGATGGATGGAGGAGTGGAAGGATGGATGGAGACATGGATGGATGGATGGAGGAGTGGAAGGATGGATGGAGACATGGATGGATGGATGGAGACATGGATGGATGGAGGAGTGGAAGGATGGATGGAGACATGGATGGATGGAGGAGTAGAAAGATGGATGGAGACATGGATGGAGGAGTGGAAGGATGGATGGGGGAGTGGAAGGGTGGATGGAGACATGGATGGATGGAGGAATGGAAGGATGGATGGAGACATGGATGGATGGAGGAGTCGAAGGATGGATGGAGACATGGATGGATGGGGGAGTGGAAGGATGGATGGAGACATGGATGGATGGGGGAGTGAAAGGATGGATGGAGACATGGATGGAGGAGTGGAAGGATAGGATGGATGGAGACATGGATGGATGGGGAAGTGGAAGGATGGATGGAGACATGGAGGAGTGGAAGGAGACATGGATGGAGACATGGATGGATGGGGGAGTGGAAGGATAGATGGAGACATGGATGGATGGAGGAGTAGAAGGATGGATGGAGACATGGATGGAGGAGTGGAAGGATGGATAGAGACATGGATGGAGGAGTGGAAGGATGGATGGAGACATGGATGGATGGGGGAGTGGAAGGATGGATGGAGACATGGATGGATTGAGGAGTAGAAGAATGGATGGAGACATGGATGGATGGAGGAGTAGAAGGATGGATGGAGACATGGATGGAGGAGTGGAAGGATGGATGGAGACATGGATGGAGGAGTGGAAGGATGGATGGAGACATGGATGGATGGAGGAGTGGAAAGATGGATGAAGACATGGAGGAGTGGAAGGAGACATGGATGGAGGAGTAGAAGGATGGATGGAGACATGGATGGAGGAGTGGAAGGATGGATGGAGACATGGATGGATGGGAGAGTAGAAGGATGGATGGAGACATGGATGGATGGAGGAGTGGAAGGATGGAAGAGACATGGATGGATGGGGGAGTGGAAGGATGGATGGAGACATGGATGGAGGAGTGGAAGGATGGATGGAGGAGTGGAAGGATGGATGGAGACATGGATGGATGGGGAAGTGGAAGGATGGATGGAGACATGGATGGATGGAGGAGTGGAAGGATGGATGGAGACATGGATGGAGGGGGGAGTGGAAGGATGGATGGAGACATGGATGGAAGGATGGATGGAGACATGGATGGATGGGGGAGTGGAAGGATGGATGGAGACATGGATGGATGGAGGAGTGGAAGGACGGATGGAGACATGGATGGATGAGGAAGTGGAAGGATGGATGGAGACATGGATGGGTGGAGGAGTGGAAGGATGGATGGAGACATGGATGGAGGAGTGGAAGGATGGATGGAGACATGGATGGATGGAGGAGTGGAAGGATGGATGGAGACATAGATGGATGGAGGAGTGGAAGGATGGATGGAGACATGGATGGATGGAAGGATGGATGGAGACATGGATGGATGGAAGGATGGATGGAGACATGGATGGATGGGGGAGTGGAAGGATGGATGGAGACATGGATGGAGGAGTGGAAGGATGGATGGAGACATAGATGGATGGAGGAGTGGAAGGATGGATGGAGACATGGATGGATGGAAGGATGGATGGAGACATGGATGGATGGAAGGATGGATGGAGACATGGATGGATGGAGGAGTGGAAGGATGGATGGAGACATGGATGGATGGAGGAGTGGAAGGATGGATGGAGACATAGATGGATGGAGGAGTGGAAGGATGGATGGAGACATGGATGGATGGAGGAGTGGAAGGATGGATGGAGACATGGATGGATGGGGGGAGTGGAAGGATGGATGGAGACATGGATGGATGGATGGAGGAGTAGATGGATGTATTTATAGATGGTGATCTCTGGTTGATGTGTAATGCAGAAGCTCTCCTCCCCCACCAGACAGTAATGTCGCAGGTTTCCTCGGCTTCCCAGCAAAGGTGTAAATGCTGGCAAAGTCCCGGCGACTCTCACGGCTTCCCTCCGCGGGTGTTGTGACACCTTTATAAATAAATCAGCATCTCCCATCTGCTCCCATCACACCGACCTTCCACCTAATCATTATCAGTGAATGAGGAGAGAGGATGATACAATGTAGTCACAGCTCTCCCCGGGTTGTCCTGATGTAATCTCTGGCTGTATATGAGGAAGGAAGTACAGAGAGGGATGGATGTGGTTGATTTGTGGCAGTTGTGGTCACTGTCAGCTTGGATATGACAGAGAACTCAATGTGGTCCCCACAACACCCCCAGAGGACCGAACAATAGCAGTGCGTTTTCACAACTCAATACCCAAAAATGTTGCTCCTGCTGTAACTTTTTTGTAGTGTATCACAATTCACACTGAAGAAGTTGGAGTACAATAACCCCCAGCATTGGTGTCACTGGACGCAGTAATAACCGCAAACATTGGTTGTCTGTGAACGCAATAATAACCCCCAGTGGATGCAATGAAGGCCCCAACTTTGATTTCAGTGGACGCAACAATAGACCCCAACATTCGTGTCAGTAAGTGTAACAGTAGCCCCCAGCACCAGTGTCAGTAGAGGCAATAATAGCCCCCGGGCACTGGTGTCGGTGGATGCAATAATAGTCTACTACAGTCACCTTCTGACTCTGTCCGACACTCATATCTTCAACCTCTCCCTCTCTACTGGCATCTTCCCCAACCCTCTAAAACATGCGCTAGTCACTCCCACCAAAAAAGGCCTCACTGGACCCCACCAATCTGAACAACCTAAGACCCATCTCCTTACTCCCTTTTGCCTCCAAACTCCAAAGCCATCAGTCAGTGCCCATCAGTCAGTGCCAGCCATCAGTCAGTGCCAGCCATCAGTCAGTGCCCATCAGTCAGTGCCAGCCATCAGTCAGTGCCCATCAGTCAGTGCCAGCCATCAGTCAGTGCCCATCAGTCAGTGCCCATCAGTCAGTGCCCATCAGTCAGTGCCCATCAGTCAGTGCCAGCCATCAGTCAGTGCCCATCAGTCAGTGCCAGCCATCAGTCAGTGCCCTTTCTCTCAGCTCACCCAGCGTTTGGCTTGGCTTGGCTGCCTATTGACAGCAAAATATATTGAAAAGCCACTTTAATAATTTTCATCTTTGGGAGCCTCGGAGACTAGGAGACCACCCACTTTGTCCAAATCGCTCTGTTTGCTTTTAATTAATACATATTATGGAATACACCTGAAGAAGGAGACTCTCAGCACTCCGAAACGTGTAGGGTGATGTGTGTTTAATTCTAGTCAATTGCACTTTATATTGTTGATCATTATGTTTTGCATATTATCTTTCCATGATATGATTTTATGTCTATTTAATCAATAAATAAATTGTTTATACCTACTTGGTTGTTGTACGTGCCTCAAAGGTCCACCACCAGGGGGTACCCTTTTTGTGCCTATCAGTCAGTGCCAGCCATCAGTCAGAGCCCATAAGTTACTGCCCATCAGTCAGTGCCAGCCATCAGTCAGTGCCAGCTATCAGTCAGTGCCCATCAGTCAGTGCCCATCAGTCCGTGCCCATCAGTCAGTGCCAGCCATCAGTCAGTGCCCATCAGTCAGTATCAGCCATCAGTCAGTGTCTATCAGTCAGTGCCCATCAGTCAGTGCCAGCCATCAGTCAGTGTCTATCAGTCAGTGCCCATCAGTCAGTGCCCATCAGTCAGTGCCAGCCATCAGTCAGTGTCCATCAGTCAGTGCCCATCAGTCAGTGCCCATCAGTCAGTGCCAGCCATCAGTCAGTGCCCATCAGTCAGTGCCAGCTATCAGTCAGTGCTTATCAGTCAGTGCCAGCCATCAGTCCGTGCCCATCAGTCCATGCCCATCAGTCAGTGCCAGCCATCAGTCAGTGCCCATCAGTCAGTGCCATCAGTCAGTGCCAGCCATCAGTCAGTGCCCATCAGTCAGTGCCAGCCATCAGTCTGTGCCAGCCATCAGCCAGTGCCAGCCATCAGCCAGTGCCCATCAGTCACTGCCCATCAGTCAGTGCCAGCCATCAGTCAGTGCCAGCCATCAGTCAGTGCCCATCAGTCAGTGTCTATCAGTCAGTGCCAGCCATCAGCCAGTGCCCATCAGTCAGTGCCCATCAGTCAGTGCCAGCCATCAGTCAGTGCCAGCCATCAGTCAGTGCCCATCAGTCAGTGTCTATCAGTCAGTACCAGCCATCAGTCAGTGCCCATCAGTCAGTGCTCATCAGTGCTGCATATCAGTGCCCATCAGTGCCCCCTAATCCTATAAGTGCCCATCAGTGCTGCATATAGGTGCCACCTAATCTGTATTGTGCTTTAAAAATTGTCACATGACATAAAAAAAAAGTATCGGTAATCGGTATCGGCGAGTACTTGAAAAGAAGTACTCGGTCTTAAAAAAGTGGTATCGGGACAACCCTAAAAATATCCCATAGTTTGTAGACGTAATAACTTTTTTATAGCAGAAAGTAAAAAAATATATATATTTTTTTTCACAATTGTCTTTTTTCTTTTTTTGTTTATAGCCACAGAAGTGATCAAATACCACCAAAAGAAAGCTCTATTTGGGTACAACGTCGCACAACCGCACAATTATCAGTTAGTGCTGTATCACAAAAAAGTGGTTAACAAATAAAAAAAAAAACATGAAATGTTTTAATTTGGTAACAGGTTCTCTTTAGCCGCCGTAGAGGAAAGTAAAGCCGGAGTCTGCTGTGCGGTGAATGAACCCGGATAACGAGACGGCGGCGGATTAGTACATCGTTATTTCAGCGTTGAGTAACGTTTGGAGGGGGCCCCCCGGGGACGATCGTTATGGCTGGAGGTTTAAAACGTTTCAAGGATCTATGAAGGGTGAACATTCCGATACTTTGTTCCAGAATGTTTTCTTTTCTCTTCCAATGCTTCCTATTCTTCTACGTTTTTTCTGTCCGGCGTCACGGATCGGTGATCGGCCGCTGACCAGCGGATGGATCTGGATGGACGGACCTCATGCTAATGAAGTGACGAACAAATACTGAAAACATTTCCAGGGTTTAGCAGTTCGTCTTTCGGGAAGAAAAATGAACCTTTAGCCCCCCGAATTTCTGGAATTTCTCACAAGGCGCCAAAACCAATAACACTCGCTGGATGTTTTGTACGGGAGTCATTTAACAGACCAAGACGGCATTTGATTTTATAATGGATTTGCACCAATCAGCCGTAACTGTTTGACCGAAGCGTGTAATATAAATGATCGCGCCGCGCCCAAATAATAACACAAAAATCAGATAAGCAAATGACATAAATAACAAATAACATAAAGCAAAACCAGAAATGCATCTAGTTTCCCCTTAAGACAAAACGCATTGGGGCGGAGCTAGGCGCTGACGTCACGCCGCCACTTCACTATATGACTGTCAATAGTGGCGAGCCGTGGTATTACCAGGCAACTTCAACATACTGGTGGAGCTGGATGGCCAGGGGTATCAGGAACTGAGTACTCACCGAGGCCAAGATGCCGAGAGCGGTTGCCCTTGCGACTCAGCGCCCACTGCCCCTGAAGATGGTACAGAGGGCAGTTGGCACCAAGAGGCACAAGCCACCTGCTGGTGATGGCTAGGCGTGGACCCAGGTGCTGCAGATAGGAGATGGACTGGAACTGAGGTCCTGGCTGAGGTTCAAACACCGGTAGGCAAGCTGAAGGCAGGCTGAGGGTAAAACACAGAAGGTTAGTCAGGCACAAGCTAGGGGGTCAAACACGGGTAGGCAAGTCCAGAGCAAGGTAACCAGGCGGAGAGGCAAGGCAGGTCCAAAGGCAGGCAGAGGGTCAGGTACTGGCAGCAAGAAGCAGATATCCGAGGTACAGGCCGAGGGTCAAACACAGGAGACAATGGGAAGTCCGGTAAAGCAAGCCAAGGGTCAAGGTTGGAGAGAGCAGGGTGGTCAAGGCGGTCCGGGTCAGCAACAGGTGATCAATCAAGATAGCAGGTACAGGTACAAGGACAAGGAACAGCTGAGAGACGAACCAGCGTTTGTTTTGGTGTGGAGGCCTCTCTTTTATAGGCCAGCTGGTGGTCACATGGGGCGTGCGCTAGTGCGCATGCGCCGCTCAGTGGAGCCGCGAGCGCGCGTGCGCCGCCGCAGCATTACCCCATCTCTTCCAGTGCGCCGGAGCGCCAGACCAGTGCGCATGCGCACTACAGTGCGCAGCGGACGAGGTCCCTGATAAGGGGTGAAAGGCTCTTCCGTGGCAGCTTTAGAGCCAGTAATTGCAGCAGTGGTGGTGTTCACAGTTCTCAAATATAAACAGCCAGCATTTGTTTTCTTCTACCTTAGGCCTCTTTCACACGGGGCGGATCAGTGCTGACCCGCCCTGTGGATATCCGCTTGCTCAGCAGGGATCGCCGGAGCGATCTCCGCTGAGCAGGAAGATGACAGGTCCGTCTCTGCACACTGCGCAGAGACGGACCTGTCAGAGCGCCTCTCTCACCTATGGGAGATCGGGTGATGACGGACCACAGAGTCCGTCTGTGACGGACCTAGCCGGGACACGGGCTGTTGGAGGGGACTGAGTGCGAGCCTGTTGCCTTGCGACTATGGGCCCTGGCATTTGGGGGAACAGTGCTCTTTGAGCTGCAAGCCTGGGACCCCTGAGCTGATGATACTTGGATTGAGGTCCATGCTGGCCCCCCAATACACATAGAATCTGTATGTGTATTTGGCATATTAGCAAGAGACGCTAATGTCATGACTCATGAACTCCAGCCACCTGTCTGTTGGGTTAATGAGTATAGTCTGGCTTGTAGAAGCTTTTCACCTATTGTTGTGTGTGCTAATTAACCCTGCAATTGAATGAAGGAGTCCAGTGTTTATTAAGATAATTAGCTCATGCTAATTAGGTTAGGTGTGAGTCATCTAGCTGTATATAAGTGTGACATGTCAAATAAAGACTCATTCCTGATGTACCCTACACTGGTGTTGTCTGGTGACTGGGTAAGCTAAGGGGGTCTTGGATTGTGTGGTACCGGACAGAGGAAGCAGTTACGGCGGACATCTTGGGTACGAGGTCCGTCACAATTGGCTGGCAGCGGTGGGATCGTGCTTCCTTGTCGTGAACACATCCAAACCATCACCTGGATCCAAGGCCCGGATAGCAGAGGTACAGATACGTCATGGAAGAGGAATTCGGAAGGAGGTTGCGAGAGATGCGGATACAGCACAGAGGACCAGTATCGGTGCAGGTCCTGCTGGGATGGTATGATTCTGTTCGCCTACAACTCTGGAAAGAAGCGCTAGCCTGTGAGCAGCGACACCAGGGAAAAGTTCTCCCCTCCATCCATGTAAGGTACTGGTCGCAGTATGAAGTACGAATGTTGTTATTGGGGGAACAACCGAAGCAGGAGTGGACAGCTGAGTTAAGCAGGCTGATCCGGGCAGAAATGCGTTTGGACGAGAGCTACAGAGCCCTCCGGTGGTATGTAGCCCAAGTGTGCCCGTGGACAGCGGATGACAGGCCCACGGAAGGCTTTGATTATAATGGCCTGGGATTGTTGTACTGGAGGCTGTCCGAGGACCCCGACTTTGGGAGTGATCTGGAGTGGCGTTTGGAGGAAATAATGGAGCACAGAGAGCAAAGATTGAACGTCTCGGAAGTGCTCTGGGCACAGGAAGATTTGGAGTTCCTGGCCGCTCAGGAATGGGAGCTTGAGATCGCCTACATACAGCTGCTAGACTCTGCTCAGCAGCAGGGTGGGGCTCCCTTTGCCTGGGACTATGAGGAAATACCAGCAGACAGCTCTGAAATCCTGGCTGAAGAGTCGGCGAGGTGGCATAGTAACAGAGTGCTTTGCCCACCTGCCCCCGCAGCTATGGACACGGAGGTCTTATGGCGGATGCAGGAAGTGCTGACAACAGGGCAGAGCTCTGCTAACCTCTGCCCAGCACCGATGGCATCTTCTAGGTTCCACGGACAGGTGGTGAACCTCTATCCCCAGCCATCAGTTGTAGAGACTGGGGATTTAATAGACTTTTCTGCTGAGGAAAAACAACCTCATGAGCCTCCATCAGAAGAGCTGGTATTAGGGCCAAACTTCACTGAGCTCTGCCCAGCACCAACGGCAGTATCCGTGGAGTTACAAGGAACTTCTCCAGCTGAAGCGCAGGTCACCGGACAGAGGGTCCAAGACCTCTGCCCCACACCGGTGGCAGTTATGGAGGCTCAGGGTGAGAAGGTGGCAATCACTTCCCAGCAGCAGATACAGGGGGAGAAGGGAGAGGAGGTGTTTGTCGTCCCTCCCCAACAGTTGGCCAGGGTGGAGAAAGCGATCTTTCCTCCCCAGCAAAGATTTGTGCACCTGGGAGACAGTACCAGAGACATGTTGTCCCAGCAGCCAGATGAGGGAATGGAAAAGGAAGCCAGCCTCCTGCCCCAATGGTTTGCCAGAGCGGAGGATGTGGAGTCCCCAGCAGAAGTGCTGGCAACAGGGCAGAGTGCTACCCACCTCTGTCCAGCACCAGCAACAACTGTGGAGTTCCAGGGAGCTGGGGCAGTCGGCCTCTCTCCCCAACAGTTAGCTGGAGGAGATGATGTAGGGAAGCTCCTACACCCACCTGAACTGCTGGCAACGGAACAAAGTGCTGCTGGCCTCTGCCCACAACTAACAGAGGGCAGATTTCCTGTAAAGGGGGATGGGACTGCAGTCCCCACCTGTATACCCCAGGGATGCTGGGCTGTCGGCCCAGATCCCCAACAGCATGATGGAGTGAGCCCAGTCACCCTGTCTTCTCTCCAGCGGCTGAAAAGACTCCAGGGAGAAGGGCCAGTCCAGGCCTCTCCCCAGCGGCGGATATGTTCTATGAGAGAGGCAGAAGTTGGCTGGGTGAGTCGTGCTCTGTTTGGAACAATTTGTTTGGGGTACTGTGTGGGTACAGGCATTAGAGGACTGGAACCACTGACTAACTTCGGAGTCAACCCGTCTGGGGTCTCCTCCTGTGTTAGTCTCCTGCCGAAAGGGGAGAAATGTGACGGACCTAGCCGGGACACGGGCTGTTGGAGGGGACTGAGTGCGAGCCTGTTGCCTTGCGACTATGGGCCCTGGCATTTGGGGGAACAGTGCTCTTTGAGCTGCAAGCCTGGGACCCCTGAGCTGATGATACTTGGATTGAGGTCCATGCTGGCCCCCCAATACACATAGAATCTGTATGTGTATTTGGCATATTAGCAAGAGACGCTAATGTCATGACTCATGAACTCCAGCCACCTGTCTGTTGGGTTAATGAGTATAGTCTGGCTTGTAGAAGCTTTTCACCTATTGTTGTGTGTGCTAATTAACCCTGCAATTGAATGAAGGAGTCCAGTGTTTATTAAGATAATTAGCTCATGCTAATTAGGTTAGGTGTGAGTCATCTAGCTGTATATAAGTGTGACATGTCAAATAAAGACTCATTCCTGATGTACCCTACACTGGTGTTGTCTGGTGACTGGGTAAGCTAAGGGGGTCTTGGATTGTGTGGTACCGGACAGAGGAAGCAGTTACGGCGGACATCTTGGGTACGAGGTCCGTCACACCGTCGTCACCCGATCCGATGACGGATGGAAAAATAGGTTTTTCCTCCGTCACACTTTTTCGAATCCGGGCTGGTCGGATGTCAGCGGACATGTCACTGCTGACATCCGACGCTCCATAGACCTCTATGGAGCATCCGTTCAGGTCCGCCTGAAAAACTGACAGGCAGATCTGAACGGATCGGCCGTGTGAAAGAGGCCTTACTTTCATCTTGCATAGATCATTCATTTGGCAGAGTGTGCAGGAGCTGAGCGATCAGATAACAGCCCATGTGGTATTGAAAACAGGAGAACGTTTTTTCATCCATCCATTTTCGGATGAAAAACGGACATACATGTATCCCTATGGGATAGCGGGTGTCAGCGGATGAGTATCCGCTGACACCCGATCTCGTCCGTGCCCGCTATGGTCCGTTTCTGCAGACGGAGGAAAACCCTATTTTTTCATCCGTCTGCAGAGCGGATCGGATGACGACGGACTCTACGGTCCGTCGTCACCTGATCCCCCATAGGGGAGAGCGGCGCTGTGACAGGTCCGTCTCTGCACAGTGTGCAGAGACGGACCCGTCATCTTCCTGCTCAGCGGAGATCGCTCCGGCGATCCCCGCTGAGCAAGCGGCTATCCACGGGGCGGATCTGCACTGATCCGCCCCGTGTGAAAGAGCCCTAAAACTAATGTGAAACTAGTCTGAAACTGATGTGAAACTGGTCTGAAACTGATGTTAAACTGGTCTGAAACTGATGTTAAACTGGTCAGAAACTGATGCAAAACTGGTCTGAAACTGATGTTAAACTGGTCAGAAACTGATGCAAAACTGGTCTGATACTGACGTGAAACAAGTCTGAAATTGATGTAAAACTGGTCTGAAAATGATGTGAAACTGATGTGAAACTGGTCTGAAACTGGTGTGAAACTGAAGTGAAACAGGTCTGAAACTCATGTGAAACTCATGTAAAACTGGTCTGAAACTGATGTGAAACAAGTCTGAAACTGATGTGAAACTGGTCTGAAACTGATGTGAAACTGGTCTGAAACTGATGTGAAACTGGTCTGAAACTACTGTGAAACTGGTCTGAAACTGATGTGAAACTGATGTGCAACTGGTCTGAAACTGGTCTGAAACTGATGTGAAACTGGTCTGAAACTGATGTGAAACTGGTCTGAAACTGATGTTAAACTGGTCAGAAACTGATGCAAAGCTGGTCTGAAACTGATGTGAAACAAGTCCTGGTCATGAAGTGGTTCATTGCATTTTTTTTTTCAATTTATTTTAATTTATTTCAATTTAAATGTAATTTTTCTTTGCGAGGTGATGACATTGACGAGGAGGAGGAAGACCCGGATAGGACGGGTGAGGTTTGGCGTGAGCGCCCGTCACATGGGGATTAGGGAACGTGAGTCATCCTTCATCTCCACACATCATATCGGGACTTCTGAGCGCCTTTGATGTCAGAATTCCTTGAAATCCATCTCCCCCCCCCAAATGTGCTTTAATTGCAGCTTACCGCCTTAAATCCCATTTTGTATTCACTTTGTGTTCTCGCTGCATTTTATTGTTATTTTAAGAAATTGTGCTTAGAACCAAAGGCTGGGCGTGATTGAGCGGGGGATGGGATTAACAGGCGGCTGCGATTTTCAAATTCCATGTTTTTTTTTTTCCCTCAACACCGGAGATGGTGACGATGAAATGCGGAGAAGCTCTGATCTGTTGGCCTTTGAATCTGTTTGTAGGTGGATTTGTCTGGTCGGGATAAAGAGAACCCGTCATCAACTTTAAAAAAGTATTGCATTTTTTTTTTTGATTCCATTATTTTTTTCTTTCCATATTCATTGGCAAAGTTTCTGTGAACTTGCTAGAAAAGTTGACCTCTCTGGGAGAGTCGATCCCTAGCACAGCCTCCTCCTTATTTGTCCATAGTAGTCCTCTCCTTTTTTTTTTTTTTTGGGAGTGTCTACTATGTCTGTGCTGCCCCAGCTCCTCGACGCTTCCCTACATACATTATTACAAAGCTTCGGAAGAGGAGCTAAAGGGAAAACTAGTAAGGAGCCGCCATTCTTAACCTGGGTTCTGTGGAGCTCTAGGGTTCCTTGAGCTGTGGGTGACCGGCCTCCCATCTGACCATGGCTGATTAGCTCCAGGTCCAACACTACTTGACAAAACCGGCAGCATGAAATAATTATCTCTTTAGCTGTCTGTAAGGATGGCATTCTAAACACCAATGTGAGGGGTGCAGTTTTCCTACTGACCACCAATGTAAGGGGTGCAGTCTTCCTACTGACCACCAATGTAAGGGGTTTATTCTTCCTACTGACCACCAATGTAAGGGGTTTATTCTTCCTACTGACCACCAATGTAAGGGGTTTATTCTTCCTACTGACCACCAATGTAAGGGGTGCAGTCTTCCTACTGACCACCAATGTATGGAGCGTTCTTCCTACTGACTACCAATGTAAGGGGTACATTCTTCTGACTAATGACCAATGTAAGGGGTGCAGTCTTCCTACTGACTACCAATGTAAGGGGTGCAGTCTTCCTACTGACTACCAATGTAAGGGGTGCAGTCTTCCTACTGACCACCAATGTGAGGGGTGCAGTCTTCCTACTGACCACCAATATAAGGGGTGTGTTCTTCCTACTGACCACCAATGTAAGTTGTTCAGTCTTCCTTCTGATCATCAATGTAAGAAGCGTTCTTCCTACTGACCACCAATGTACGAGGTACAGTCTTCCTTCTGATCACCAATGTAAGGGGTGCAGTCTTCCTACTGACCACCAATATAAGGGGTGTGTTCTTCCTACTGACCACCAATGTAAGTTGTGCAGTCTTCCTTCTGATCATCAATGTAAGAAGCGTTCTTCCTACTGACCACCAATGTACGAGGTACAGTCTTCCTTCTGATCACCAATGTAGGGGGTGCAGTCTTCCTTCTGATCACCAATGTAAGGGGTGCAGTCTTCCTTCTGATCACCAATGTAAGGGGTGCAGTCTTCCTTCTGATCACCAATGTAAGGGGTGCAGTCTTCCTACTGATCACCAATGTAGGGGGTGCAGTCTTCCTTCTGATCACCAATGTAGGTGGTGCAGTCTTCCTTCTGATCACCAATGTAAGGGGTGCAGTCTTCCTTCTGATCACCAATGTAAGGGGTGCAGTCTTCCTTCTGATCACCAATGTAAGGGGTGCAGTCTTCCTTCTGATCACCAATGTAAGGGGTGCAGTCTTCCTTCTGATCACCAATGTAGGGGGTGCAGTCTTCCTTCTGATCACCAATGTAAGGGATGCAGTCTTCCTACTGATCACCAATGTAAGGGGTGCAGTCTTCCTTCTGATCACCAATGTAAGGGGTGCAGTCTTCCTACTGATCACCAATGTAGGGGGTGCAGTCTTCCTTCTGATCACCAATGTAGGTGGTGCAGTCTTCCTTCTGATCACCAATGTAAGGGGTGCAGTCTTCCTTCTGATCACCAATGTAGGTGGTGCAGTCTTCCTTCTGATCACCAATGTAAGGGGTGCAGTCTTCCTTCTGATCACCAATGTAAGGGGTGCAGTCTTCCTTCTGATCACCAATGTAGGTGGTGCCGTCTTCCTTCTGATCACCAATGTACGAGGTGCAGTCTTCCTTCTGATCACCAATGTAAGGGGTGCAGTCTTCCTTCTGATCACCAATGTAGGGGGTGCAGTCTTCCTTCTGATCACCAATGTAAGGTGTGCAGTCTTCCTACTGATCACCAATGTAGGGGGTGCAGTCTTCCTTCTGATCACCAATGTAGGTGGTGCAGTCTTCCTTCTGATCACCAATGTAAGGGGTGCAGTCTTCCTTCTGATCACCAATGTAAGGGGTGCAGTCTTCCTTCTGATCACCAATGTAAGGGGTGCAGTCTTCCTTCTGATCACCAATGTAAGGGGTGCAGTCTTCCTTCTGATCACCAATGTAGGGGGTGCAGTCTTCCTTCTGATCACCAATGTAAGGGGTGCAGTCTTCCTACTGATCACCAATGTAGGGGGTGCAGTCTTCCTTCTGATCACCAATGTAGGTGGTGCAGTCTTCCTTCTGATCACCAATGTAAGGGGTGCAGTCTTCCTTCTGATCACCAATGTAAGGGGTGCAGTCTTCCTTCTGATCACTAATGTAGGGGGTGCAGTCTTCCTTATGATCACCAATGTATGGGGGGCAGTCTTCCTTCTGATCACCAATGTAAGGGGGGCAGTCTTCCTTCTGATCACCAATGTAGGTGGTGCCGTCTTCCTTCTGATCACCAATGTACGAGGTGCAGTCTTCCTTCTGATCACCAATGTAAGGGGTGCAGTCTTCCTTCTGATCACCAATGTAGGGGGTGCAGTCTTCCTTCTGATCACCAATGTAAGGGGTGCAGTCTTCCTACTGATCACCAATGTAGGGGGTGCAGTCTTCCTTCTGATCACCAATGTAAGGGGTGCAGTCTTCCTTCTGATCACCAATGTAGGTGGTGCAGTCTTCCTTCTGATCACCAATGTAAGGGGTGCAGTCTTCCTTCTGATCACCAATGTAAGGGGTGCAGTCTTCCTTCTGATCCCCAATGTAAGGGGTGCAGTCTTCCTTCTGATCACCAATGTAAGGGGTGCAGTCTTCCTACTGTCCACCAATGTAGGGGGTGTAGTCTTCCCTCTGATCACCAATGTAGGGGGGCAGTCTTCCTTCTGATCCCCAATGTAAGGGGTGCAGTCTTCCTTCTGATCCCCAATGTAAGGGGTACATTCTTCCTTCTGATCCCCAATGTAAGGGGTACAGTCTTCCTTCTGATCACCAATGTAAGGGGTGCAGTCTTCCTTCTGATCACCAATGTAAGGGGTGCAGTCTTCCTTCTGATCCCCAATGTAAGGGGTGCAGTCTTCCTACTGACCACCAATGTAGGGGGTGCAGTCTTCCTTCTGATCACCAATGTAAGGGGGGCAGTCTTCCTTCTGATCACCAATGTAAGGGGTGCAGTCTTCCTTCTGATCCCCAATGTAAGGGGTGCAGTCTTCCTTCTGATCACCAATGTAAGGGGTGCAGTCTTCCTTCTGATCCCCAATGTAAGGGGTACATTCTTCCTTCTGATCCCCAATGTAAGGGGTACAGTCTTCCTTCTGATCACCAATGTAGGGGGTGCAGTCTTCCTTCTGATCACCAATGTAAGGGGGGCAGTCTTCCTTCTGGTCACCAATGTAGGGGGTGAAGTCTTCCTACTGTCCACCAATGTAAGGGTCATTCTTTGCTGATAATTACCAAAGTAAGTGTTGCATTGTTCCAACTGGCCACCAATGTAAGGGGAATTTTCACCATTGACCCTTGATTCGTTTTTATAAGGGTTCCCCAAGATCTGTAAATGATTTTAGGTAAGAAAGGCTGCTACATTCAAGATGTCAGCCCCCAGCAGCTGTTCAATGTCTACACAATGATTAAAATATGCTAAAAGCACAGATATCATCTTATAGCAACAAGAGTGGAGAAACGAATAGACTGGGCACAGGGTCTCTTTAACAATTGATGGGGAGGGTCTGATGTTGCTAGGAAGTGCATTATGTGCCGTGGTTTTTTTTTTTTTAGTAGCGGAATGCCATCAGCTTCAGTTCCTGCTGCAGGCCAAAAAAATTAATAAATCAGGAACCTTATTATTTTCTTCCAGGTGGTGCACCCAGAAGCAATAAACAGACGCGAGCAAAAACGCAAATGTATATTTAGGACTGAACTCTGTATTTTTGCCCACAGCGCTTCTTCAATTATAACTGGCACAGTTTCAAAAATAAATGTTAACGTTTTATAGGCGAAAAGCACTTGTCTTGAAATGAGTCTTATAGAAGGAAAAATACCATCGGCAGTTGTCGAGCTGCGTGGTCCTATAGTAATGTGATGAGCTTGCCGTTGTCCCCTATGAAGTTCTCTGCCTGGTTACAGAAGATCTGGTGTCCCTCTGCCGGGCAAAACAGGTTGATATGACGTCAGTACCTGGCTTCAAGATGAAAGGGCCCTCTTGAGATAAAAGACTGAGCCTATTCATGAAGGTCTGTTGTGAGCCCAGATGTAGACGAGAATGCGGAGGCTGATTTAGGCAGCCACCTACCAAGCCAGGACTCAAACAGGGCCTTCAAGGAGAGCGGGACCGACGGGAATCCGACGGGAATCCTACGGAACGCGACGGCTCAAAGGAGGTGAGGACAACTTCTCCCCACACATGTAAATAAAGAGCAGAAACTGAAGCAAATGTTTATTGTGAGGGAGACGTCTTCTGTCATTGCCGAGGGTCAATAGTGTCGGCGGTGGTGGTTAAAAAGGACATCCGAAACAGGGCCTAGAGGACAGCTGTGTCAGCCTTTCAAACTATTTAGCTTGCGGGCCAAATAGTAACACGTTCCAGTTGCTCTCAAAAGCCTTCGGCAATTTGTTTTTAACCAGTTCACTGCCCTATTACCATCGGCATGTCAAATCTTTGCGCAATTTCCTGACTTAGGCTTCGGGAAATCGGAAAAACGGCCAATGGGCTACAATAGCTTACAGGTCAACTGTCTACTGTTGCCCAAAAACCCTCAGAAGCCTTTAGCAATTTGTTTTTAACCAGTTCACTACCCTACTACCACCGGCGTGTAAAATTGTCACTGAATTTCCTAGTTTAGGCTTTGAGAAATCGGAAAAAGGTCAACGGGCTACAATAAGTCAACTGTCTACTGTAACCCAAAAACCCTCAGATGCCTTCAGCAATTTGTTTTTAATCAGTTTATTACCCTATTACCACCAGCGTGTAAAATCTTTGCGCAATTTCCTAACCTAGGCTTCGGGAAAAATGGTCAACGGGCTACAATAGTTTGCAGGTCAGCTGTCTACTGTATCCCAAAAAACCCTTAGAAGCCTTCAGCAATTTGTTTTTAATCAGTTCACTACCCCATTTACCACCAGTGTGTAAAATCTTTGCGCAATTTCCTAACCTAGTCTTCAGGAAATCGGAAAAATGGTCAACGGGCTACAATAGTTTGCCGGTCAACTGTCTACTGTTACCGAAAAAAACTCAGAAGCCTTCAGCAATTTGTGTTTAACCAGTTCACTACCCTACTAAGTCGGCGTGTAATATCTTCGCTGAATTTCCTAGCTTAGGCTTGGAGAAATTGGAGAAACTGTCAACGGGCTACAATAGCTTACGGGTCAACTGTCTACTGTAGCCCAAAAACCCTCAGAAGCTTTTAGCAATTTCTTTTTAACCAGTTCACTACCCTACTACCACCGGCGTGTAAAATTGGCACTGAATTTCCTAGTTTAGGCTTTGAGAAATCAGAAAAAGGTCAACGGGCTACAATAGGTCAACTGTCTACTGTAACCCAAAAACCCTCAGAAGCCTTCAGCAATTTGTTTTTAATCAGTTCACTATCCTATTACCACCAGTGTGTAAAATCTTTGCTCAACTTCCTAACCTAGACTTCGGGAAATCGGAAAAAAATTATCAACGGGCAACAACAGTTTGCAGGTCAACTGTCTGCTGTAGCCCAAAAACCCTCAGAAGCCTTCGGCAATTTGTGCTTAACCAGCTCACTACCCTACTACGTCGGCGTGTAAAATCTTCGCTGAAGTTCCTGGCTTATGCTTTGAGAAATTAGAAAAATGGTCAACGGGCTACAATAGCTTACAGGTCAACTGTCTACTGCAATCCAAAAAGCCTCAGAAGCCTTCAGCAATTTGTGTTTAACCAGTTGACTACCCTACTACCACTGGCGTGTAAAATCTTCACTGAATTTCCTAGCTTAGGCTTCGAGAAATTGGAAAAACGGTCAGCGGGCTACAATAGCTTAGAGGTCAACTGTCTACTGTAACCCAAATAAAGGCTCTATCCTTAAAATAGAAATAGTCTCCCAGTGGCAGTTAAATATATTTCTCTTTTTTTGTATTCATTTTGTGATTAAGATTTATATAACTTTAGCATCTGCTCCAATTCTTCTACAGCAATGCGAACCAATAAAATGGAGGTGAGAACCATACTGGCTTCCAAGAGCCGGCCACCACATCCCGTGTATAGGCAGGTGAGCCGATATTTTATGGTATAGCGAATGGTTTTATTTATTCATACAGAAAGCAATACAAAATATACAGGAAGCAAAAGCGGACAATCAGAAATGGTCATTGTTTTAAGTGTCCTAAGCTGATGAAAGGCGAGCTGTGATTGGCCGTGATTGTTGAGCCCATGTACTTTCCTATTACAAGATAATTCACTGGGTTATCCTTATCCTTAGGCAAAAGTATTGGTAAAGCTGACCACCTACCTTACAATCTAACTATATACTCTGTACAATCGTCCTTAGAGTGTGAGAGGGTCCCTCATCAATTCATCCAGTTGACAACCAATCACGTTGTTGTAGGTTCTCACACTATATAGTTGTTGGCAAATCTAAAGTTTAGCACATATGATACAATCTGACTGTAAATCTTTGTACAACCTCCTTTAGATTTACAAAAACTGAACTATGTGGGTAGTACCTACCTTCATTATCTGTTCAATTTGTATCCAATCTTTTCTACAGAGTTGTTGGTTTGATTTAGGGGAGGTAGTATGGTCAGACCATGAAATGTGTGATCATCACCCCAACAGAGATTAACCAATCAAATTGGAAAGTGTTTGGCCAGCTTGATGGAAAGATTATAAAGTCCACTA